>PVJX010043004.1:0-13876 GCA_004027295.1 Dolichotis patagonum | reverse complement strand
AATTCATCCATGAACCCATCAGGACCTGGGCTTTTCTTTGTCTGTAAGTTTTTAATTATGTTTTCAATTTCAATAGCTGATATTGAGTTATTAAAAATGCTATATCTTTGTGGTTGAGGTTTGGTAGTTCATATGTTTCTAGAAATCTGTCTATTTCCTCTGTGTTTTCCATTCTATGTAAGTAGAGATTTTCAAAGTAAGTATTCACGATCTTTTGAATTTCCATGGGATCTGTCATAATTTCTCCTTTTTTAGTCCTTATTGTGTGAATTTGGATTTTTTCCTTTCTTTTTCTTTATAATATTAGCTAGAGGTTTGTCAATTTTGTTTATTCTCTCAAAAATCCAGCTTTTGATTCATTAATCCTTTGTGTTGTTTTTTCAGTTTCAATTGCATTAATTTCTTCTCTAATATTTACAATTTCCTCTCTTCTATGACCATTGGATTTAATTTTCTCTTTTTTTGCTAGAAGCCTGAGATGAAGCATTAGGTTGTTTATTCGTGCTTGTTCTGTTTTATGACAATTTATTGCTATATGTTTCCCTCTTAAGACTGCTTTCATTGCATCCCACAGATTAGAGTATGTTGCTTCCCCATTTTCATTGAATTGTAGGTATTGCTTTATTTCTTCTTTAATTTCATCTGTAGCTCACTGGTTGTTCAGAAGATTTTTATTTGAATTCTATGTATTTATGCAAGTTTTACAATTTCTTTTGCCATTAATTTCCAATTTCATTGTGCTATGGTCAGATATTATGCATGGGATAATTTCAATAGCTTTGCATTTACTTAAGAATGATTTATGGGATAACATATGGTCTATTTTGCAGAATATCCCATGCACAGCTGAGAAGAATGTGTGTTCTGATATGGTTGGGTGGAACATTCTGTAAACATTTACTAGTCCAATTGCTCACAGGTATGATTCAGTTCTATTATTCCTTTGCTGACTTTTTGTCTAGTTGATCTATCTCTTTGTGACAATGGGCTGTTAAGGTCCCCTGTAATAATTGTGTTCTTGTGTATTTGGTTTTTCATGTCCATTAGTATCTGTTTTATATGGTTAGGTGCTCCTGTGTTTGCTGCATATATATTTATAATTTTTAGTTCTTCCTCTTGAATTTTTCCACTAACAAGTATGGAATGACCCTCCTTATCTCTTTTAATCATTTTAGATTTGAAGTTCATGTTGTCTGCAAATAGAATAGTTACCCGTGCTTTTTTTGAGTTCCTGCTGCATTTAAAATTGTTTTCCATCCTTTGACTTGTAATCTATGAGTTTCCTTTTGGGTCAGGTGTGTTTCTTGTATACAGAATATTTATATACAAATCTTATCATTTGAAAAAAAGTGGCTTTATGTCCTCCTTCCTAATACATCCACTTTTTCTTTACATAGTGTATTCACAAAGAGTTTCAATGTGATATTGAAACAAATGATGAGAGTGTTCATCCTTACCTTGTCCCTCTCTCAACTTCTCATCTATGAATATTGTAATAAAAGTGTTTTCTGTAGGTATTTTTTTCATAAAATCCAATATGTTACACTGCATTCTGAGATAATTTTATCATTAATCATTTTATATTTTTGAATGCTTTTAGTTCTTGTATCAATGGCTTATGGGATTCTTCCTGTTTAGCTTATTCTTGTGCTTGTTTGCATCAACTGATTTTTTTTTTTTGTACTGGGGATCGAACTCACGACCTCGCACTTGCCAGGCAGGTGCTTAAGCCACTGAGCTAAATCCCCAGCTGCATCAACTGATTTTGCAGTGTTGAATCAGCATCCTGGCACACCTGATTCAAATCTTATTTGATTGTTGTGAGTGGTCAATCCTAGGCATTGTTGTAGTATTTTGCAAATAGCTCTTGAAGATTTTTAGATCTATTTTATGAGAAATATTTATCTAATTTTCTTGTAATCATTTTTAAATTAGGTACCGATAACTCTGTAGTATTCCATTTGCTTCTAAAGTGACTGTAGAGATTCATACAATTTCTTCTTTAAAAGCCCAGAAAAGTCACTTGCAAAGCCACTGGAACCTAAAATTCTATGATTTATTGGACTAATATTTATTCCATTTATTAATATAGGCATATTTATATTGTATCCTCGTATGACATTTTGTCATATTGTATCAAAGAACTGATCCATTTTCTATGAAATATCATCTTTCCTTATAGTGTTAATTTTACTCCTTTTATTTTATTTTTTTATTTTAAAGAGAATAAAACAAAAGAGGGCAGACAGAGCAGATCTGAACAGGACAACAGAGTCAACACAGTACTTTACATTAAGACAATTGGACATTCACCGTAGCTATCACAATATCTCTTTCTCTGCTATAGTTGAGCATAGCTTTAAATACAGCGATATCAAACATAACAAAATAATATAAAACCATTCAAAGAGTGAAAGAATTACAGGGCATTCTGATTCAAATAACAGAGAATGATCAATGGGTTCTATATTATCTCATTTTCAATAAAAAATGTTGTTTATACTATCACATATATTCGAATCCCAATAAGGCACAACATGATAGAACCAATGGTAATAGAAGAATACAAGCATGGTAGGACTTCTAAGAAAGATGATATTAAATCAGCAATAGCTGTCATAATGTTTTGTTTTCTTCAATACAGCTGTTCATATCATCACGCATAATAAAGTCAAACAAAACAGAATAAAACCATTCCAACTGATGAATGAAAATATTTAAGGCTTCAAAGCTATGAGATGGGAACTCATGATTATCATAAAATCTTATATACTCTTATGAACTCTCATTCTAGGGACAGTATACAGTATTTACACATGTGAGTCTGGTTTATTTCACCTATGAGTATGGTCTCAAGTTGTGTCCATTTATTAATAAATATCTCAGTGTGATCATTCTTTATAGCTGAGTAGTACTCTACTCTATAAAAATGCCACAACTTTTTTATCCATTCCTCAGTTGATGGGCACTTAGATTGTTTCCAAGATCTGGCTATTACAAATTGTGCTGCTATAAACATGGGTGCACATAAATCACTGTGGTATGATGTTTTCAGATCTTCTGGGAACATGCCCAGAAGTGGAATAGCTGGGTCAAATGGGACTTCCAGACACAGCTTTTTGAGGAATCTCCAGACTGACCTCCACAGTGGTTGCACCAGTCTACACTCCCACCAACAGTGCAGAAGAGTTTCTTTTCCCCCACAGCCTCTCCAATTCTTGTTGTTGGTAGTGTTTTCTATCCTGGTCATTCTTTCCAGGATGAGATGGAATCTCAGTGTGGTTTTAATTTTCATTTCTCTCATGAGTAATGATGATGAACATTTTTTCATGTATTTATTTGCCATTCACATTTCTTCATCTGAGAACTGTGTATTCATTTCAGATGCCCATCTTTGGATTGGGTCTTTGAATTTCAAGGGTATGATTTTTTTTAATTCTCTTCAAGTTCTAGACAGAAGGCCTTTGTCTGAGGGACTGTCCATTAAGATTTTTTCCCAATTTGTGGGTTTTCTTTTCACTCTGCTGGAAATCTCTTTTGACCTGAAGAAATGCTTTAATAAGATATGATCCCAGTTATTGATTCTGGGGAGTATTTCCCGTGTAGTTTGGTTCTTGTTCATGAATTCTCTACCTACCCCTATATCTTTGAGATTGTTACCTACTTTTTCTTCCAGAAGATTCAGTGTTTCTGTTTTAATATTTAGATCTTTGATCCATTTAGATTTTAGTTTAGTACATGGTGATAGGCTTGGGTCTAGTTTTAGTCTTCTGCATATGGATAGCCAATTTTTCCAGCACCATTTGTTAAAGAGACTGTCATTCTTCCAGCAAACATTTTTGGCACCTTTATCAAAGATAAGGTGGTTGAGTGAGTTTGTGGTTGTGGATGTATCTTCCAATATATTCCATTAATTTTCAGGTCGGTTTTTATTCCAGTACCATGTTGATTTTATTACTGTAGCTTTGTAGTATAATTTCAAGTTGGGGATTGTGATGCCTCCTGCCTTGCGTTTGTTGCTTAGAATTACCTTTGCTATTCTATGTCTCTTCTGGTTCCAGATAAATTTTGGGAGTGAGTTCTCTAGATCTATGAGGTATGGTAGTGGTATTTTGATTGGGATTGCATTGAATCTGTATAGTAATTTTGGGAGGATGGCCATTTTCACAATGTTTGTTCTTCCTATCCATGAGAAGGGGATGTCTTTCCATTTTCTGATGTCCTCTTTGATTACCTTTTTCAGGGTATTATAATTTTCGATGTATAGCTCTTTTACTTCTTTTGTGAGATTAATTCCTAAGTATTTCATTTTTTTTGGATGCTAGTGTAAAGGGTGGCTTCTCTTATTTTTCTCTCAGTATTTTTGTTGTTAGTTATAGGAATGCTATTGATTTTTGAGTATTGACTTTTTATCTGGCTACCTTGCTAAATTTATTTATTATATCTAGGAGTCTTTCAATAGAGTTGAGGGCATCTTCTATGTAAAGTATCATGTCATCTGCAAATAATGATAATTTAACTTCCTCTTTTCCTATCTTTACTCCTTTTATTTCTCTTTCCTGTCTTATTTCTCTGGCTAGTATTTCCAGTGCTATTTTGAATAAGAGCAGTGACAGGGGACGTCCTTGTCTTGTGCCTGATTTTAAGGTAAAGGCTTTCAGTTTTTTAGCATTTAATATGATGCTGGCTGTTGGTTTGTCATAGATGCCTTTATTATATTGAGTTAAAGACCATATATTCCAATTCTCTGTAAGGTTCTTATCATGAATGAGTGTTGTACCTTATCAAAAGCTTTTAATGCATCTATAGATATGACCATGTGGTTCTTACTTTTGGCTCTATTGATATGGTGGATTACATTTATTGATGTATGTATGTTGAACCATCCCTGCATTCCTGGGATGAAACCCACTTGGTCATGGTGTATAATCTTCTCGATGATTTAGTGCATCTTGTTTGCCAATATTTTATTGAGAATTTTTGTATCTATGTTCATGAAGGAGATTGGCCTATAGTTCTCTTTTTTAGTTCTCTGTTTTGGTGCTAGAGTGATATTTGCCTCCAGGAATGACTTAGGAAGAATTGCTTCCCTTCCAATTTCATTGAAGAGTTTCAGGAGTGTTGTAATTAATTCTTCTTTGTATTTCTCATAGAATTCTGCAGTGAATCCATCTGGGCCTGGGCTCTTCTTTGTTGGCAAGGACTTAATTACATTTTCAATTTCAGTAATATAAATTGGGTTATTCAGCAGTTTTACATCTTCCTGACCCAGCTTTGGTAGTTCATAAATATCGAGGAATCTGTCTATTTCTTCAGTATTATCGAACCTATGAGAGTAGAGGTTTTCAAAATAGGTGTTGGTGATCTTCTGTATTTCCACTGAGTCTGTAGTAATTTCACCTTTTTCATTTCTTATTGCATGAATTTGAGTTTTTTTCTTTCCTTTTTTAAATAAGGTTGTCTAGGAGCTTATAAATTTTATTTATTCTTTCAAAGAACCAACTCTTTGATTCGTTGATCCTTTGTACTGCTTTCTTAGTCTCTATTGCATTAATTTCTGCTCTAATCTTTATAATTTCCTCCCTTCTTTTGGCTTTGGGCTTGGCTTGCTCTTCTTTTTCTAGATGTTTGAGTTGTAGCATCAGGTTGTTTATTTGTGTTCGTCTGTCTTCCTGATGTGGGCACTCAGTGCAATAAATATTCCTCTGAGGACTGCTTTCATTGCATCCCATAAAATCCGGTAAGTTGTGTCTGTATTTTCATTTGCTTGTAGATATTGTTTAAATTTTTCTTTAATTTTCTCCATGACCCACTGGTTACTCAAGAGTGTATTACTCAGTTTCCATGTGTTTGTGAGGTTTTTGCAGTTGCTTTTATCATTAATTTCATGTCACTAGGATCTGATAACATGCATGGGATAATTTCCATTCTTTTGCATTCACTTAAATATGTTCTGTGGGTAGTATATGGTCTATTTTAAAGAATGTCCCATGTACTGCTGAGAAGAAGGTATATTCTGATGTTGTTGGATGGAAAACTTTATATACATCTATCAAGACCATTTGTTCACAGCTGTGATTCTGTTCTGTTATTTCTTTGTTGATTTTCTGTCTAGTTGATCTGTCCCTTTGTGTCAATGGTGTGGTAAAGTCTCCTGTTATAATTGTGTTATTGCTTATTTGATTTTTCATTTCTTTTAATACTTGCTTTGTACAACTGGGTGCTCTGGCATTGGTGCATATATATTTAAGATTGTTACCTCTATCTCTTGAAGTTTTCCTCTAACTAGTATGAGGTGACCTTCTTTATCTGTTTGGATCATTCTTGGTTTGAAATTCACATTGTCTGCAAACTGGATGGCTACTCCCATTTTTTTTCGGTTTCCTGTTGCATGAAGTATTGTTTTCCATCCTTTGACTTTCAATCTATGAGTGTCCTTTTGGGTTAGATGGGTTTCTTGTAGACAGCATTTGTTTGAATGTTGTTTCTTGATCCGTTCTGCCAGTCTTTTTCTTTTGATCGGTGAGTTGAGGCCATTTACATTAATGGTTGTAACTGTTATATATTGGTTTATTGTTGACATGTTATTTTTCTGCTGTTGTATCATTAGCTTTCCATTCTGTATAATTGTCTGCCTTGATTGGTGGTTTTATCCTATGTGTATCTAGAATGTCTTTCAGTATTCTTTGTAGGGTTGGTTTGGTGTTCATGAAGTTCTTCAGCTGTTCTTTGTCATGGAAGTATCTTATTTCTCCATCCATTTTGAAGGACAGTTTTGCAGGGTACGTCAGTCTGGGTTGGAAGTGATTTTCCTTCAGGATCTGAAAGACTTCACTCCATGCTCTTCTTCACTTCATTGTTTGTGTTGAGAAGTCTGCTGTGATTCTAATAGGTTTTCCTTTATAGGTGATCTGTCTTTTCTAACAGTTTTTAGTATTCTGTTCTTATGTTGGATTTCTGGGATGGTGATTATTATGTGTCTGGGTGTAGTTTTATTTTGATTATGGCTGTTTGGAGTTCTATATGCTTCACTTATGCAAATGTCAGTTTCTCTTCTCATGTTTCAGAAGTGTTCAGCTATTAACTCTGCAAATATCCTCTTGATATCATTTGGACTGTCCCCTTCTTTTTCATTTATCCCTATTAATCTTTTGTTATATTTCTTTGCATCATCTTGCAGTTGTTGAATTGTTATTTCCTGACTCTTTTTTATTCTTAAAAGATCTTTCCTCTCTTGTTCACTGGCTGCAATCTTGTCTTCAAGGCCTGAAATTCTATCTTCACTTTCATTGAGGCAGTTTTTACAGCTTTCAATAGAATTTTTGATTTCCTGTATATCTCTTTGAATCTTCTTTATGTATTCTGTTTGTTTCTTATAGTGTTCATTCAGGGATTCTATCTGTTTGCTTTGTTCCTCTAATTTTTTAGCTGTGTCTTCACTAGATGTATTCACTATTTCTTTCACTACTTTTATCATTTCTTCTTTTACCTGAGCAAGTATTTCTGATTTGAATTTCTCCATAGTTTCCCCTAGTTGCATCTTTATTTCATTTGATATCATTTCAGACATTTCAGGTGTATGGCTTTTTTTTTTCTTCTATGTACATGGCTCCTAAGCTTTCTTTGGGTGGGTTGGAGTTTTGAGCCTACCTTTTGGTCTTTTTTTGTCATTTTTCTATATATCCTTGCTTTGAGTGGTGTTCCAATGCTTCTTCTGCATGTGTAGCTAATTACCTCCTGCACCCTCAGTTCCTGGAGCACCCCTACAGGCTCTTGGCTCCCTAAATTGTAAGGCACATCCTGGGCGTGGTGAACTGGAGTTCAAAGAACCTTCGGCTGCAGTCCCATGTCCTAGCAATTTTCCTCATTTTAAAGACCATCAAGTCTCTACTGATTTCTTGTTTAGTTTTTGATAATGAGAAATTTTGCCTGCTCTTTTCTCTCAGCCTGCCTACAAATTTATTTGTTTTTTATTCTTTTCAAAAAACTAGATTTCAATTTTGTTAATTTTCCCTATAGCTTTCCTTCTTTTAATTTCATTGATTTCTGTCCTAATTTTCATTATTTTTCTTCTGTTACTTCATATTTAATTTATGCATCTTCTAATTTCTTAAGGTACATTATATTATTAATTTTAGTTCACTTTCTAGTATGAGAATACAGTGTGTAACTTTCCCACTAATCATTGCTTTCAACATACCCTACAAATGTTACTAGCTTATATTTTCATTTTCATTTAGTTCAAAATATTTCAAAATTTTTCTCAAGATTTCTATTTTGATGAGTAAGTTAGTTAAAACTGTTTATCAGTCTCCATATATTTTAGAATTTTCAATTATCTTTATATTGCTGACTTTTACTTAAAATTTATGTCAGTCTGAGAATAGAGATTGTATGATTGCTTTTTTTCAGATTTGTTAAGAGCTATTTTATAACCAGAATATGGTTTATTTTAGTGAACATTTCATATAATCTTGATAAGAATATATGTTTTATTGATTTGGAATGTAGTAATATATGGATGTGGATTATAACTAGTTGAAAGATGGTTCTATTGAGTTTTCTATGCCCTTACTGATGGTTTGTCACCTAAAACTGTTTCCAAAATAGAAATGCTGTATTCTAGCTGTGATTTTCTTTTATATTTTTTTGTACCAGGGATTGAACTCATGACCTTGCATTTTCCAGGCAGGTGCTTATGCTGCTGAGCTAAATAGCCAGCCTCTAGCTGTGATTTTCAACATATGCATATCTCTTTCCAATTTTATCAGGCCTCCTTCATGCAACTGGATGCTCTGTTGTTACACATTAAAGATTGTTATGCCTTTGTGGCAAATTGATCTCTGGACTTTACATAAATTATTTATGTCTCTGGTAATTTTTTCTTTAAAGTTCATACTCTCCAATATTGATATAGGTCTTCCTGATTTCTTTATTTCTTATGGTATCCTATGATTTTTAAGTCAATCCCATTCATTTTAACTGGCAAATAAAACAAAAACTGTACATATTAATGGAGTAAAACAATATATACATATACATATACTCTAATATTTCAACACATATACATATACTCTAATATTTCAATCAGGTTAAGCATGTCTGTTTCCTTAAATATTCATTATTTCTTTATTGTAAAACTTTTCAAAATCCCTTATTCTAGTTTTCATAAATGTATAATCCATTATTGTTATCTATGATCATTCCACTTTATAATAGCACACTAAAACTTCTTATTTGTGTTATTTGGTATTCAGTGATCAACCTTTCCTCCTATTTCTGTGGTCTTTTGATTTGTATTAATATGTTATCTATTTTTAAATCCAAGCACTTTTAATATGTATATGTTTTTATGGTTAAACTGAGTGCATTAGATAAAATCCTTGACACCACAATTTAAAGAGAGAAGAGGTTTATTTTGCCTCAGAATTTCAGCAGTTTCAGTGCATGATTGGTGAGGTCCAAGATGCACACATCATTGCAGAGATGCATGTCAGGAGTCAGACAGGAAATCAAAGTCGGGGCTACACATACAACCCTTGAGAGTTACACCCACAGTGAACCATTTTCTCCAACTTGGCCTCACCCGCTATCAGCACATTGAACTCTAAAGTCCTCCATGGACTAATATTTTGCCAACGGAGTACCTCATGATTTTAATCACCTCGCATAACACTTATTCTGAGCACACAAACCTTATGAGGTACAAATTTATCATGATTTCTTATACACTGTACAAAATTGACCTGATTTTTGATACATCCTCTATTTCTGTAATTATGCATTTATATCATATTCAAATGATTTTTTGGTATAGTTTGACTGGTTACTGCTTTCACTGTATTACCCATATTACTTCTGTCTGTCTTTGCCTTCAATTCTTACCCTGTTTTGGATGGTTTTGTTATATCTTGAATTATTGTTTTTCTTTTAAAAGTTTATTTATTAGTACAAGTTTTGACATACATAATGACTTCTTTCCTTGTGGAGACATTAAAATGAGATATCTTAGTCTGTTAAGTGGTTGACAGGGCTAGGTGTCAAGGACAGTAATGCTGTTCAGATTGGAAGTACACAACAAGCTCTGTGTGAAGAAACATCATTGTTTCAGGTTCAGGCTTAGACAAAGTATTAAACTATGCCAGCAAATGTAAGCATTTCCCCAACCCCTAAATATTCTAATTTCTGAATAGTACTTTTGAAGAATAAATATATCCTTGAGTTTTAAAGTTATTTTATCATTCAGGAAACAAAAGAATCATGTAATTTTAAAACTTAATAAAGTTAGCAGAGCTGTGTTCTCTGAGCTTGTCAAATAATTACACATTATCTTTACTTACTGCAAATAGAACTATTATGTATATTAATTTAATTGCAGCTTTTAAATCTCTCTTCTAATTGCCTTATTTTTAGAATAAAGACCTTTGGAGTTCATTTCTTCTTTTCTCCCACGTCCTGCAGCATTACAACTAAATGTGTTTTGTTATGTCATCAGTTAGGTTACCGATCCAGCCATCGTCATCACAGAGTACACAGAAGGTGACAGAGCTCTTTTCCAGCAGACAGCTGTCATTAGAGTTTTGTCAAAATGTGGGTTGAAGGATCTGTATGGGTACTATTCAGCTCACAAAAGAAAAAATGGTTATGATTGATTAATGTCATCATTCATGGTTAGGGGAGCAAAGAAGAAAAGTATTGTGTCATGAAGTTACTAATTTGGCATTTTGTGTGTCCTCAGCATTCATGTGTTGGAAGTTTTATCAGAGTGTGATAATATTTGGGGTAGTACCTTTTGGAAATGGTTAGGGTTAGTCATGAACTAACTGTGTGTATTGTGGTGTGACCTTTCCAGTTCCTCCCTTTTCCACCTGCTCCTTTTCTGCTGTGACATGAGCAGCTTTCTCACTGTGACCCTCTGACATGCCATGCTTCTCTGAAACCAGCTGAAAAGAACTGTGCCTCTGAGACAAAGTAAACTGCTCCTTCTGCAAATTGCAAGTGTCAGGTGATTCTAAGCAATGAAGAAAGCAGCTAAAACATGGTTTCATGCTAGGATTAATGCATTTTGTAATAAGAGGGATAAGTGTGTCTGTTTCTCTTTGTCCTTTCATGCTAATGTCCCAGAAAGGTCATATGAGGGCATAAAGAAAGGCATCTACAAACCACAAAAGAACCCCACTAGATACTAAATCTGCCACACTTTCATCTTGAGCTCTTCAGTCTCTAGAATTGTGAAAAATAAATAATTGCTTTTAAAGCCACTCAGTCTGTGGTATTGTGTCATAGCAACTAGAGCTGGCCAGAGCAGGTACTTAGGACCAAGATTTTATAACATGGCTAACAAGTTATTGTTTCTTCCCATGTCTAACAAAAGGATACTTCAAGATGAAGTGAAATGTGGCAGGAAAAACTATAGAATTTTATAAACTGAGGACTAGTTGCATTCATGACATATCATATCATAGCAGTACGTTAGAGTATGAGTTAGGTATACAGAAAATTGTGAAGAGAATTTGTCAGAAATAGTCTACTCATACAATTAGAAGCAGTGAAATATAAGAAAATGCAGTGATTCTTGATGGGTAGGCAGAAGTCTTCAGTCATTTACTCAGGGGACTGAGGGATACAAAGATTCAGAGTAGTCAGAGTAGTTGAAATACTTCCTCACACATTCCAAGAGGCTTTGAGAAGATGAGCATAGGCTGAAAATGTGGAACATTCATGAAAGAAAAACTAATGCAAAGAATTGTACTCAAAACAATAACAGTAATTCTAGATATTACATATTGATATTC
Source organism: Dolichotis patagonum (assembly GCA_004027295.1). Classification (NCBI taxonomy): domain Eukaryota; kingdom Metazoa; phylum Chordata; class Mammalia; order Rodentia; family Caviidae; genus Dolichotis; species Dolichotis patagonum. The sequence goes on along the minus strand of PVJX010043004.1, from coordinate 2,081 downwards.
ATAGCAAAAAGTATTACTTTTCAAACTTTACCTATCTCTGCTCATTTATTCAAGGAAAAAGTATTTGATCCTTTCAATGTGCCTGTATAACTATGATTTGTTATCAAAAAGTGAGCAGAAATCAATTCTTCTTTAACAAAAATTGAGAGACCATCATCTCACTTAATTTTTCTGATCACCTAAAAAATAGAACAGAGCTGAAGACTACAACTGGCCATGGCCGCAGGACGGTCTCCTGGTGTGATGGTGAGCCCTGAGGACCACAGAGATACACAGTGCACTCGGCAGGGTTCCTGTGCGATGCAAAAAGTGCAAAAAGTTACAGTCAACACATGAGCATAGGTCAGGTCTGTTGGTGTCAGTAGGGGAGGAAAAAAGAGATGGTATTTTCTGGGCCTAGAAGAGGAAATGGAAAGAGAGGAGACGGGTTGGGTACAGTAGAGTTGTCTGAGTAGCAGAGTCAAGTCTTGTGTGATATCTGAGGACACTAGATTGCCCCAGTGCCAGCTGCCTCATTTGTGAGGACCAATGCAGAAAGTAAATGCAGAGTAATGTATTTAAATTGCAAGACAAAAGGGCTGTTAAGGATGACAAATACAAGCTTTTTCTCCTTAAAAATACTTTATTTTCTATAAACTGTAACGCAGTAATCATAACAAATGAATAACATACATTTACAAATTTCAAACACAAGTCATGTTTTGATGTTACACTGTTATAAAAGACAGGATAATTATGAAATAATTATAATCTTTCTTCAAAGTATACAAAGGAAAACTTCTGAATATTTTCACACAAAAAGAAAAATTTAAAGGGATTTCCTAATAATCATTTCTTCCATAGATGTATGGTGGTGTTACTCAGGTTAAAAAAAATTAAAAAAAAAAATATATATATATATTTGTTTTTGAGTTGAAAATATCTTCTCATGATTCTCATGCTCTGCTCTGTTTGTGCTTCTTGCTTTTGATCTCCTCCTCCAACAAGAACAGTTACCTTGCCTTGCAGCCAGCTGATTATGGATTGAAGCCTCCATAAGCTGTGAGCTAAATAAACCTTTCCTTCTTTAATTTGGGTTTCAGGGGCCTGGGGATATAGCTCAGCGGCAAAGTGCTTGTCACTGAGTAGATTCCTGATACTAAAAAAAAAAAAAACTAGATAATTTGGATGTCAGGTATTTTGTCTCAGTAATGAGAGAAAAGTAACCAAAACAATGAAAACTGTGCTACACTTCTTTTTATTTCCTTAGATGTTATATAATTTTAATGTCTGTCATCTAAAACTATATTAATGCCATTTTAGTATAGTCCCTGTTATGTAAAATGAGTCACGTTATTATAATGTCACAATTGCTTTCAAATTCTAAAATATCTACCAGGATTTTAGGTGTTTTTTTGTTTGCTTGTTTTGTTTTTGTTTTTGTTTATTTTATGAAGACATGGTCTCACTATGTAGTGTAGGCCGCTCTTCAACTAACTCTCTGAAATCTTCCTTTCTCAGCATCCTAAGTGCTTGGATTACAGGCATGCATCCCCAACCTAACTTAGTATGGTTTTTGAGGCAGAAATATGGCAATTGTATATTAATCAGTTTGTGGGGTGTGTGTGTGTGTGTGTGTTTAAGGAATTTTTTGTATTAGTAGGGTTCAGTACTGTGAATGGCATATATCAAGGATTTAAAGTATTTTTGCAGAGTAAAGTGCTTTTTAAAGTTGTATTTATGATGGGAAAATGTAAAGTAAAAATTATCACCTCATGAAGTCATTCATCAGTGATATTTAAATCCTGAAAATGCAAAGTGTGTTTTTTAAGGAATCACATCTACAAGAGCTAAATGAAGAGTCTAAAACAAAATGTTCAATTTCAACTGTGGTTGTATATCACTAGAAAAATTGAATTCCATAGTTAGTACCTATAAGCATGGGAGAAAGCAATAATTATTTTGACAATAACCTAATAATTTGAAAATTAAGTTATTTTAGAAAGATATTTTATCCTGTTTTATGTCTTAGTTCAAAAAATAATAAAATAAAGGAGAAATATTCTGAGATCAAATTGAATATTTCCAGGATTCACCTTAGC
>PVJX010043003.1:0-13876 GCA_004027295.1 Dolichotis patagonum | reverse complement strand
TCCCGGTCCCAAACAGACCTGGCCAAGATGCCAGTCTCCACAATATTCCCAATGCAAACAGCCCGGGCCACTCTGCAGGTCCGAGAGTTTCGGGTCCCAAAGAGACAGGCGGAGATGCTGCTTTCTGGGAGACTTCCTCGGGGTGAAGGGCGGGGCTATGGGCCCAAACAGACCCAGCCGAGATGCCGATCTCCAGGCAGTTCCCTGCGGATGAAGGGCGTGCTTACCAGTCCCAAAGAGTCACGCCGAGATGCAGGTCTGCGCAGACTTTCGATCCAAACAGCCCAGGCCACTCTACGGGTCTGAGACTTTGCCTATCTGCGGTTTTACGCTAGTTGGTCCAAAGGCTGTGGGTCGTTGATAAACTGAAATATTTATTCTGTCTTCATACACACTGTTTTTGGTCTAAGCTTTTGTTTATTTATTTATTCATTCATTTATTTATTTACATTGTAAAAATATGTATATATTATTAGGTTCATTTCAAAGAACATCAAATTTCCATGATTTTGAAAGATAAATGGTGTCTTTAAAATTTTCAATTCAAATTGTAACAAGTAGAAATGTCTTCATTGTTAGTTTATAGAAACATAGTTGATATGTTACACTGATATGGATTCTTGTAGATAAACTGACTAAATATTTATCTAGTATCTTTTTTAGTATGTTCTTTGACTCCATCTAATAATCATGTAGTTTGCAAATTGAAGACAATATGTTTTTCAGATCAAATATTAAGTCTCTATCTAAAAAATTTTTTGTTCAAGTATTTACATTTATGTGCATCAGTTGCTTTGCCTTGTAGTTTTCTTTCTTAAATACTGTGAGTTCCAGCTCACAAACAAGTTTTCTTCCAGGAGCACTTTTATAAGTTGGGTTCATTTCTAAGTCTGACAGAAATAAATTTTATGAACCTTCTACATAGATATACAGTGGAAATCGTAAACACATACGCGCAGAATAACTGTAGTAAGCCCTTCACTGCACTGTACTACTTTACACCACTGCACGTACGGTAAGCACCGAACACACCACTGGGAAGGTGCCCGGCAGACACACGAGCTGCTGCCACAATGTGTTGCCAGCTACAAATGTGTGCAATGTGAGTTCTAGTCTAGTTTGAAAGTTCATAACTCAAATGTTCATAAATTGAGGACCTACTGTAATGTCTGTCAGCTTGAGACATTTGGAGAACATCTTTTTGTTACTAACTTCTAGTATAACTACATTATGATTAAAGAATATGCCTTGTATGGTTTAATCACCATTTCAATTCTGATTGTTTTGTAGTGCTGTGTATGGTCTGCCTTGACTATTTTTACACCAAATCAAGGAGAATGTATAATCTGCTGATAAACAATAAGGTCATCTCTACATGTGAGTGAGGTCATATTGGTTGATTTTTATTCTTGTTCATCTCTTTATGCCTACTTTCTGTGTGATTATTAAATAATTACTGAAAGACAATCAAAACCTGCAATTATAGCTAAGACTGTCTGTTTCCTCTTCACTTACATTAGTTTGCTGCATGTGGTTTTAAGGTCTTGACAACTGTACACAAATTTAAGATTACTTTTTATTCTTCTAACTTAACACTTCCATTACATCCTTGTAAAAGTTATTCTTGATCTGTAATTCTTTATTCAGAAAAACTGTTGTCATCATCCATTTGACTGCCTAAAGCAGAAACCCTGAAGCAAATCTATCATCACAGGGTCCGTGTCCTGTGCAGATGGAAGCAGGAGTGTGCTAGTGGAGTTAGGGGATTAAAGGAGGGACAGCGGAATTAGCTAAAGAAGATGTAGAAATTTAAATTCTTCAACACTGAGCAGTTACTTAGCCTCTTTAGCTATTAGCAAGGTTGGATGTCAAAGAGGAATAAAAATGGCACAGTGGTACCTCAATTTATGGACTTAATTTCCATGATTTTGGTTGTGATTCTGGTCAATTCTGATGTTCCACACACTGGTCGCAAACCAAATCGAATTTCCCCATGAGGTACAATGTAAATAAGGTTAATCTATTCTGACTCCTACAAATGTGGTCGCAAACTGATTTTGGTTGAGAACATAATCAAATTTTCCCATAAGGTTCAACGTAAATAAAGTTAATCTGTTCTGAACCATATTTTTATAACCACAAAACTTTGAAACACAGTTCAGCACAGCGCTGTATGAAGAGAGAGACCACTAACGTTGCTTGAAGCAACTTCTCCTGAGCAGGACAGGCAGGGAGGGAGGGAGGAGTGACTGTTTGGAGGGAGAGTTCCCTCCCCTAAGCTCCCCGAGGAGCTCTCCCTCAGGGCTTTCCTCTCTTCTTTGCTGCTAGCTGTAGGGTCAGTTTTGTTGAAAAATCTGTGTAAAGTCACTTGTTTTGTCCTGTGCTGCATAACCTTCCAGAAATGACAGATCACATTATTGCCCATCAGATCCAACACTTTTCATTACAGTTATGTTGGGGTGGTGCTTCCCAAAGGGATCCTGGCACTTATTCCATTTTCCATAATGGGTTTTATCACGTCTCTGCTCACCTCCTCCTTCTCTTCCTCTTCCCCAGTGGAGTGTTTCTCAACAAGACCAGCGCTTTCTGCTGCTTGCTCTGGGGTTTTGCAGGTGGCTCCTCATCGGTTCGCGTTATTGTCTTCAGCAGGCTTCTTTCTATCTGCACCGTCCACACCCAGGCCCGCACTCTTGCGACAGATGCAGTGTCGTCCACTGTTCCTGCATCCGTCCCCTCAAAGCCACACCTGGTCGTGTATTCTGGCCAGTTTTCTCCAGACCGAATTGAAGTTCTGACGCAAGGTGTCTTCTCAGGCTTTGCCCATGAGGTGGAAGACAGTGACATTTTTCTTTCAGAGCTCTTTCCCAGTAGAGGACATCTCTTCAGTGACACTAAAACATCTGGTGACGAGTGTCTGTACAGCTCCTTGAAGTTGGAAATCGCTTGCTGGTCCATGTGTTGCAGAGGAAGTGTAATATCGCAGGGGAGGGACTTTACCTTCACAGAGTCATCCTCAGGGTCCGTGTGGTCCACTGAAGCTGGCAGCTGTGCCAGGGCACTGGCCATCAGAAGAAGGCAACGTTCGGGCAGTTCGTCACCGGAAAGTCATTTCTTACGTGGAGACGGTGAGCGCCTCAATCAACCAGTCCGCCAACTGGTGACTTCGGACAGAAGCTCTGCACTGGCCCCATGACGAGCAGCCTGGAGTCTTCACACCGTGTCCCCGAGGCGTGACGGGTCTGGGGTGCTGCACCAGCAGTGACTGACCCTCCAGATCAGCACGCGCACTGGCCCACGGCTAGGGTCATTCTACCCTGCGCCGGCTCGTGCCCTTGCAGTGTCTTTTCCTCCTGTATGGTACCAACTCTGATTCACATTTCATTCCAGAAGAGCTGCTTCATCGCAGTTGGTTGAGTGCTGTATCTTTCTGTGTTCGTGAAGTCTGTGAATTCTTCCTTGCAGACTTCTGCAGTAGCCTTTCAGAACTGGAAGTCTCATCATGTCTTATCACACTGCTTATGCGCCTTCTCTTGTGGAATTTATCAAACCACCCTCTACGGACTTCAAATTCATCACTTGTTGCACTAGCAGAGAGGTTTTCTTTCAGAAAATTTCTTGGCTTTTGTACAGATCCTAGCTTCACTAAAGCCATCACCTGTTCGCTGTTTCTCATTCAACTGCACTGTTATGGTTGACACATTGCGTCAACTTGAGAAGTTTAGAAGTTTAACTAGTGACTCAGCAGGGAGCCAGGGTCCCTGTAAAGGTCCTCGGCCTGTACAAAAGGAGGGCACAGAGGTGAGGTGTGCTACACCCACCCTGGGGTGGGGTGGGGTGCTGGTTACCTGCTTACAACATGAGGGCGGAGAGGAGGCGTGCTCTCCCCTCTCCTTTCGCAATCTCCTGCCACCTTGAACTGTTGCCCCCGTGCCATGCCTCCCTGCTAGGAGCCAGCCGATTACAGACTGAAATCTCCAGAAACCGTGAGCTAAACAAGGCTTTCCTCCCTTAATTTTGGGTGTCAGATATTTTGGCTCAGCAGTGAGGAAAAAGTAACCAACACTCACACTAACAAAAGTTTTCCACTTCTGTTACCACTTGTGTTCACTGGTTTGTTAACACGTTGCTCCTTCTGCCACATCAGCTCCTTTGATGATATTTTTATTCGTTTTTTTATTTTAAAGGGGGTAAAATTAAACACAACAAAACAGAACACAATGGGACATAAGAAACCATAAATTTCAAAGCTAGACAACCAGAGATCTTCACTATCTGTCATATTGTCTCATTTTTTTCCAAATGGCTGTCCGTATCTTTGCATATGGGGAGCTCATACTAAATACCATAGCCAATCTTTCACAAGATGTGTAGTGCACTGGCTCCCACTTGCTAGGCTGGGGGGTGGGGCACGGGACAGGGGACAGGACAACATGAGATGTTTGATTCTCAGCCCACGTGCTGGCAGGCTCACAGCCGCCCCCCAGAGGGGAGGAGCTCCTTGTTCTCCCGGTTCGCTTGGGGTGCAGGTCCTGATGTGCCAGGGTCTCTCTCCTTTGGGCCACTGAAAGTCTGCCACACTCTCAGCTGCCCCCAGAGAGGGAAGGAGCTCCTGAAATATTTATTCTTCAAAATAGTCAGAATTGTACAGTTGTGCATCTCGTACTTTGAGGTTGGATCAGTCACATGAATGCTATGTTCATGCCTTTCTAGTTTCTTTTTTCAATGCAATGGCTATTTTTTTAAACAATCTTACTATTATTACTATCCATGTCCTTGTTACCTTCATTATTATTATTCTGCATATTCTTTTTACCTTAATTACCACCCTGCACTTCCTTTTTACCACCATATTTGCTTTGCAATTTCTTTGGAGCCATGCTGGAAAGAATAACACTGTACAGTATTTTATATGATAAAAAGCACACAAAAAGTTTCACAAGTGTCCACAGGTCTGTCTGTGACTACGGTCTCCACTAGAAGAAGCACAAGTATGTGTCACAATGGGGAAGACAGATGTGTTTGTATCCCTGTGGGGAAAATGGCCATGGTCATGTTCGTCCCCTGATGTGCCATTTGCAAATGGAGGCAAATTTTTTCAGAATGCTGGTGTTTGCACACTGAACTGTTTGTAAACAAAAGTTTGTGATACTCACCTGATAGGATCATCCTAAGTGAGACAAGGTATAGCATGGCTAAGTTCAGCACTGAAAGGGCTATAAACTAAGTATTCAACAAATAATTGTTCACAATATTTTTATTGCTATAAATACACCCTCTAGTTGTGCCTTTCAAGGTTTAGTGTTTTAAAAGCTGTTACTATTTCCATTTTATGAGGAAATTGTAAGTTCATGGATGCTAAGTAATCTGGGGTCTGTTACACATCTACTAAGTTCAAACTGAATCTTATTCATTTCCAAAGTTGAGGTTTTAGCTGTTATATCGAAATTTAAAATTTTGCTCTTAAAAATGGCTATCTTTGTGTGCAAATGTTAAGGTACAATCAATTATAGGGCTGTTATCACCAAAGTGAAGGGTAATTATAGTACTATTATCAGTGTGTACTTTTCATAAGAATGAATTTTATAAGACATTTCTCATGATAGACTTTTGGGGATACTAAAATTTTCAGTAGATACTGCTCTCAACGTAATGTTTACAGAAAGTATAATAATGAATTTTATATGAGTATTTCTATATTTTAAGTGGAAAGGATATAATATCCAAGCATGCACCAGTTAATTCCTATGTGAAAAGGCATGCAACGTTAATTTAGCTCTAACTCTTACTGGCCACAAAAGCAACATCATATGTAGAATAACTGAGTGATTTAATATTCAAAGCATAAAGGAACCTTAGTGCAGTCTTCAGTATAGAACACTCGAGTGGGTTTGCTCCTGTGGAAGTATTTTATTTCTCAAGTTTTTGTCTACTGTTGTTAACATTAGAGTCTCTTATTACTTTATCTCTCTTTAGTTACATCCAACTTTATAGTAGAGTTATTTACCCATAATTATCTGGAATTATGGGATTACCTTGAAGGCACAAGATGCTTTTCTTAAAAGGATAAAATTACTCTGTTTTGGGTTCTTTGGTGAGCTCTTATTTTCCCTGAGTTCATATTTTCTCTTTATTGCTATAGGTCTGGAAAAGTCACACTTGTTTTTACTTTGAGATTTACCATCTAGAAAGATTTCTTTAGTTGGCTTAGTAACTATCTGTATCACTTCCATGGCACTCTGTAAAACACTCTGTAAAACATGTGCTATTTGCTTTATTTTTGCTTTAACCTAATTCAGATTAACTGATCTAAATTCTGGTCTTCTGATGGTCTGATTTTCTTAACAGAAAGGATTTGAGATTTCTAAGAGAAGAAAATGTACATAATCTCCAGTTAAATTTCCCTTAATTTCAATTCTTTTTTGGTTTTGATAGGAATTGGACTATACTGACTTAAATCATTTACTGCTTCGATGTTGAGAAAACTCAGTCCAATGACCTCAAGGATGGAGTGTATAAAGGTAAAATTCAGTGTGATATACCAAGAAATCATAGGAAGAACAGAAATTCAAAGATGTATTTAAAGTTATGAGTTACCCAAATGTTGTTAGATTATAATTTGTTAATAATTAAACCAAATATCCCTCAATTATTTTGGGACTTTGTTTCTCCATATTAAAATGATACTTCTGGTTCCAAAAATAAAGCTATGAAGATAATCTGGCAATTGTTCTTGATGTTGGCTTAGACAAGACCAAATTATTTTCCAAGTGTTTTCACAAAGGCTTACTGGCTTCTGATTTAGTCTCTCTGTGAAACTGTTTCATGAACCATTTTGCTCAGCCAGATTACAAACAGAATCTATTTCCTGTGGCACCATGGCTAGGAGAATTCCTCACAAGCCAATCTTCAAGCTAAATGCTCCAAATCACCACTTAATTGCTCTAGCCTAATGCAAGTGGCTTATGCAACTTCCAAATATCAAATTAGAAGGAAATAGTGCAGATTACTGTGAACTATACAGTGGGTTCCAAGCCGTTTATACAGCTAGTCAATACTGAACGTACTTAGAACTAATCCTAATGTGCCTGACTTGATAAAAACCACATCCTCAGGACAACACTTGTTTTCTCTTTATGTAATGCATATGGAAATAAATAAATCTAAATTATGAAGTACTTATTTTAATTGCTAAACTACTTGAATACTTCTAATAAAATCTGCTTTTATTAAATTTACTTTGTATATCATAATGTATTTCATGAAGACAAAATACTGTGTCACCATTTATAAAAGAAACGTACATGCAGGTCTAAATAGACACAGTTGGTCATAGGTCACTTATAGCCAAATGATTATATGAATCTTGAAAGGACTGTATCATAAAAATAGTGTCTTTAGACTAATCATTCAAGCCATCTTTAACTCTAGTATCCAGACATGGGAACGAATTCAAAACTACCTTATTCAACAACAATGTATCTATATAGCTTTAAGGAAATTGAAAAAATGCAGATTTTTGAATTACAATAGGTCAGTCAAGCAGAATAATTCATTCACAATTCTGGATTCCAATTGGGGACTGATTTAATACTGATGTTAATGAAGTGCCAAGAAGAAAGTGAGTCACACGGTGAAATTCCTTTGTAGTGATTTCCAGAGCAGGGTTTTTGGGGGGTGGATGGGGATAGAACATTCTTAGAAATTTCAGTTGGAACAATTCCTTTTGGGTGGGAGGATTTGATTGAAAAGAGAGAGTGAAAAAGATGAAGAGAAATAAGAGTGAGCAAGGGAGAAAACTTATTATCTTTCTTTGTGAAATAAAAATTTGCTCATTTGGTATAAAATGAAATTGACTCAATGTAATGAATGAACTAAATGTAATGATATGAACTCAACCTTGTACACTTTCCAAGATGAACAAAAGGCAAACAATGGAAATAATAGCATGAGATATTTTATTAATGTACTCAGTTTTGATAATTTTGTGTTCCTTTGATGTGTTCCTTGTAAAATACTATATCTGGTGCAACATCTTTGATATATAATGGAACTTGAATGACAAGAAAAATTAAAAAAAGGCTTGTAAGTACAGTTAAGGATACTACCAAAACATAATAACAGTAAAACATCATCTAAAGGACTGAAGTAATCCAATTGTTTTAATTTTATTATCACCTCTATTTTAGTAACAGTCTATAAAATCATACATGTGATGTTTTAGCTACTTAAGAAAAAGCAATGATTTATTTGAAAATGTTGTCAACTTGTTCCAACTTTGCACTATTTTCCAATTTTCTAACCATAGGAATATCTATAGAAAAATTAAAGTCCCCAACAGAGGGCTGGATGGTTTAATCAGGCACAATTTTTACATAATACAGAAAATGTCAAGCTTTCTTACTAGAAGTTATGGATGCTGAAAGACAATAAGTGTATAGGGATTACTTTTCATCTTCTTATTCCAATTTAAAAATTGATTATGGGACATATTTCTCCTCTCTCATGTCTTAAGATGTGCCCTTTTTTGCCTGTATTAAGATTTAAGATTGTCAATTTGTTTCAAGAACATAGAGAATTTTTTAAATTAATCTTTTGAAAACAAATTTCTTCTTCTGTTTCTATAAAATTTTCTCAGGGCTAACTCCATTCAGGCATACTTTTATTTCTGCCTTATTATCATGTATAATTTATCACTTTACTAATGAGGCTTCTTTGGTGTGAAATCTTCCACACCTCTACATTGCCTTTCAAAGAAAACTTAGACACACTAATCTGACAAACTAAATCCTCCAAAATCTGTTCCTTTGTTTCAATTTGCCACTAATTTTCTACCTAGAAATGTTTCTCTGGCTAGACTTGTTTGTTCCCATAAAAAATACAAATACCCTTCTGATTTCTTCCCTTGCTCCTGTAGCTGTGTAAACTCTTCTGGTCTTCTACAGAGATTCCATCTGCTTCTTCATGTCTGAAACAAATGTCACCTCTCCCACCGAGCCCTTCCTAACTTCCCAGCAGCAATTGCTTTCTTCTCTGAACTCGTCGGGTGTATTTATGTTTCTCGATTTCTAGCATCAGTATGATATATTTATCATTAACCTTATAATTCTGCGTGGACCTGAATTATCCTGAGGGTCTAAAGTATTGTCACAGAAGGGAAGGGAATGGATTTCAGCCAGGATGCTGGGGATAACATAGTGACCCTGAAACCTTTTAGCACTACAAATTTGAGCAGTTTTCTTAAATATTCTGAATTTAGTTTCTCTATTTTAAAAGATGAGATCTCAACTGAGCTAACATGAAAGAGTTCATAGTACCTTGCGTGTAGTTCAGGACTATTCACGTATTTATTATTTTGTTACCTTATACATTTCTTAGCTGAGATTGTTGAGCTCTCAGAATCAAGGGCAATAAATTATTTATTCATCTGTGTAAACAATATTATTTCAAATAATGTGTGTTGACTAAATGCATGAAACTCAAGTGCTAAAAAGAGTTCTTTAGATTTAATTTTTCTATATTGTCTTATTTCCTATAAAACTGTCAATAAAGTTATTTGATCAGTTTTTGCTTATTTAGTCATCCATAAAATACCTGCTGAGCAGTGGTCATAACAAAATACAGAGGTAGAAACAGTGGGAGACAAATTGCATAATCTTTGCTCTGAAATATACCATGAAAGGAGAAGGCATAACCCATATTTTGATTTTAGTTCTGCAATACATATGCTATGATCTAGAGCATAATTTAACCGCATAGTTCTCACATCCTCAAAATAATTTAATAATTTAATAATACTGGATCATAATTTATCCCCAAAATAATTTAATAATTTAATAATACTAGATCATAATTTACAATAGTGACCAAAAGAATATCATATGTTTTAAAATTAGCTTAATAAATTGTGCAGCACAAAATAAGCATTCAATAAACACTAGATTTCTTTTTTAAAAAAACACCAAGAAATTTTTTAATAAAATAGTAATAGGTTCGCTAGATTTTTAAAATTCTTTATTAGTTTAATTTAGATATACATACTGACCACATACATCACAGGGAACTTGTACATGTGCATGATATATTCTGGTTCCTATTTTTCTCCCATTGCCGTCCCCTCCATTCAACCCCTTTTCCTCTCTTTATTTACACAGATTTTTCCATTCTATCCTCTTTTTCTCATGTCTCCATGTTCCCCCACCCTTTTTGAACAATTTCTTCCTATTTCACAATATCTGTTATAGTTTTGGTTCTGACTTACACTTTCAGTTTCTCATACTAGAAAGGCAGTGCAATACTTACACATATTGTCTAATCTGTTTCACTTAACAATATGGTCTCAAGGTCCATCCATTTAGCTATAAATCTCTAAAGTTTAACCTTCTTTATGGTGGGGTAATACTTCATTGTATTACAAAAAACCACATTTTTAAATCAGTTCATCAATTGATGGACATTTGGGATATTCCCAAGTTTACCTAAAACAAACATGGGTGCACAATATATTGCTGTGGTATGATGTTTTTAATTCTTTTGGGAAGATACTAAGAAAAGTAATAACTGGGTCAAATAGGACCTCTAGATCAAGGTTTTTAGGAATCTCTACAAGAACTGAAATTATAATTATGCAGATGACATAATACTATATAGAAGACCCCAATAACTCCACCAAAAGACTTCTAGATTTAATAACCAGATTTAGTAGTGTAACTCAATATGATGTCAACACTCAAAAATCAGTAGCACTCCTATATACTAATAAAGAAACTCTTTGGGAGAGAAATTACTGAAACCATGTGTTTAGTGACAACACTAAAAAAAAAATAAATGAAATACGACAATATAACAAAGGAAGAAAATGATTTCTACACTAAAAACTACTCTGAAGAAGGAGATCAAAGAGAACATCAGAAAATGCAAATATAGTCCTTGCTCATGGATAGGAAGAAGCAACATAGTAAAAATGACCATACTGCCAAAATTGTTATACAAATTTAGTGAAATCTTAATTATAAATATCATTAGTGTACCTGAAAGAACTAGAGAAAAAACACTCCTAAAATTCATTTGAACCAGAAGAGACCTTGAATGTGGAGCAAAAACAATTCTGGGTAACAAAGGCAAGACAGGGAATATCAACATCCCTGTCTTGAAATTATAATACAAAGGTGCTATGATAAAAACAGCATGGTACTGGCAAGAAAATAGACCTGAATCAATAGAACAGATTAGAAGATGCAAAAACAACTACAAACACACTCAGTCACCTTATCTTTGACAAAGAGGCCAAACATATTCACTGGAAGAAAGATAGCCTTGTGCTCCTTTTGGTAGTGCATATATTAAAATTGGAATGATACAGAGAAGATTAGCATGGCCCCCACACAAAAGATGACATGCAAATTCTTGAAGCACTCTATATTAAGAAGAAAAAGAAGAAGAAGAAGAAGAAGAAGAAGAAGAAGAAGAAGAAGAAGAAGAAGAAGAAGAAGAAGAAAAGAACCTTTTAAACAATGGTGCTGGAAAAACTGGCTTTCCACATGCTGAAGACTAAAGCTAGACCAATGTCTATCACCATGCACTAAATTAAAATCAACATGGATCAAATAACTAAAGATCAAACAGAAACATTAAATCTGTTGTAAGAGTGAATACATAGAACTCTTGAAGGCATACGTAGAGGGAAAGACTTCATAAACAAAACCACAGTGGTATGGGAAATATTACACAGAATCCACAACTGCAATTTCATCCTATTAAAAAGATTTTGCACAGCAAGAAAAATCAACAGAGTGAAAAGACAAATCAGAGTGGGAAACAAATCTTAGCCTGTTATTCCTTGGACAAAGGACTAGTATCTAGAATGTATAAAGAACTGAAAAAAAATCAGACCCCCAAATTTAAAGAACCAATTCAAAAATGGACATCTGAAATGAATAGACACTTCTCAAAAGAAGAAATATGAAAGACAAACATATGAAAAAATGTTCAACATTATTGATCATTCAAGATATGCAAATCAGAACAAGGCTGATTTTGTCACTCTTCAGAAAGAATAACTACTATCCTATCAACAAATCAACCAAAAACAAATGCTGGCAGGACAGAGGAGTTAATGAAGCCCTGTACAGCTGGTGGGAGTGTGGACTGGTGCAAGCACCGTGGAAAGTGTAGAGATACTAGATACTAGATACTAAAACAAATTGTTCAGGAATATGTAAAACTTTCTATTATATGTTCATCTTTTTCAGTCATTCAAAGACAGTGATTAGTTTCTATCATGTAAGAAATTTGTATGTGAATACTATGGAGAAACAAAAAGGAATCTGTTTCTTCTAAATATTTTAAAATACAATTGTTTAGGCATATTTACAAATACTTTTGGTGAACGTTTTTCATATGTACTTAAGGAAACTCAAATAGCATACTCTGAGGTTCCTGAGGCATGAGAAATTTTCTTTTCTTTTCTTTTTTCTTTTTTTTAAATTTTATTTAAAGAGAAAAAAACAAAACAAAACAAAACAAAACAGAATAAAGTGTAGCAACAATACAGAATTCCAAGGAAAAAAGGAAAAGAAGAACAACAAAATCCTAAGAAATTATTACTTGACAAATTACATACTGACTTCTTGGAAATAGTTGTTCAAATTACAAAGTTAAAACATGCAAAGTAGAAGACATTCAAACAGTGAGACTGTTAATAGTTCTGCTCCACAATCTGACAAAAACAGCAATATGGTCATCCATCTTACCCACTCCAATATACATGCAATTATATCAAAATGGTAAAATTAAACACAACAAAACAGAACAAAGTGGATCACAAGAAAGCAATGTAAGAGACATAAATTTCAAAACTAGACAATGGGAGATATTCACTCTCTATCGTATTGACTATTGTTTTCTTCCAAATAGTTGTCCATATTGTCACATACAGGGAATTCAAATGAAACAACATAGCATGGAATTGATCTGAGCAGGACGAGGAGGGCATTTCAGATCTTCAAGACCAGACATTAGGGAAGCCAAGAATGGCTGTCATAGTATCTCTCATTCTCCTCAAAACAGCTATCCATACGTTCATATGTGATGAACTTAAACAAGACAAAGCAAGGTAAAATCACTTTGAACAAAAAGTGATAATTTTGCTGGATTTCACATCATGACATTATGGAATCAGCGCTGGGTATTGTAGTGTCTCTTTTTCTTCAAAGTAGTTGTTCATTTCAACATGTGTTATATAGTTGGTTCTTATAAACTGTTTATAAGCTCTACACATGCATGAGTCTCTAAATGTGTATCTATCCTTTCTGTATTAGAGGTAAAAACAAAACAAAGCAAGATAAAACAAAACAGTTCCTAGAAAAGCATGAGGCAAAAAAGTCACATAAAACTGCAATACTAGGTGATCTACAATGGTTACCATGATGTCTCAGCAGTATATAACAACATTAATAAAAACAAAGCATTGGAGACATTATAAGACTTCAAAAGCAAGTAATAATCAAACCAGAGTGGGTATCTTAATGAATCTTGTCATCTTCAGTGTCGTTGCCTATACTCTTAGACTTGATGCAATCAATCATAACAGATTTAAATAAAATCAGTCAATACAGAGTAGCAATCTAACAAACCAGATTCAAATAAGATCAATCATAATAAGACAGTATAAGTTATAAAGGGCTCCAGATTAAGTTGATAGGAAATTAGAGATGATTACCATAATATGTCCTCTTATTTTGGGGATAGCTGACCATGTCCTCAAGTCTAGTGTAAGTAGACAAACTGGAACAGCATGTAATCCATCCAAGCAGAGTGGTGAGAATAATGTAAATTTTAAATCTTGTTACCCAATTAACAATATCCTCTGCCTCCCTTT
>PVJX010043002.1:0-13872 GCA_004027295.1 Dolichotis patagonum | reverse complement strand
TACATCAATCTGGGCTGGAGATTGTTCTCCTTCAGGGCTTGAATTATTTCACTCCAAGCTCTTCTTGACTTGATGGTCTGTGTTGAGAAATCTGCCATGATTTTGATGGGTTTTCCTTTATAGGTGATCTGTTTCTTTTCTCTGATGGCTTTTAATATTCTGTTCTTATATTGAATTTCTGGGATCTTGATTATTATGTGTCTAGGTGTAGCTCCGTTTTGCTTTTAGGTGGCTTGAGTTCTGTATGTCATTCATCTATATATCATTTCCTTTTTCTATGTTTGGGAAGTTTTCCTTAATAATTTCTGTGAATAGCCTTTGCAGTTCTTCTGTTTTGACTTCTGCTTCTTCATTCACATGCTTTATTCTTAAGTTATAGATCCTCTTGTCATCCTCTAGCCTTTGTATGGTTACTGCCTGCTCTCTTGTTATTTTTAAGAGATCTTCCCTTTCATGATCACACATTGCAAGCCTGTGTTCAATTTTTGACAGTCTGTCTTTAATTTCTTTCAAGCAGTTTTGCCAACTTTCTATGGAGTCTTTAGTTTCCTGGTAATCTCTGTGAATCTGCTTCATGAATTCTAGTTTTTTTTTAATATTCTTCATTGAATGTTTCTCTCCTTTTGTGTTCCTCCATTCTCCTGTCTGTGTCTTCTTGAGAGGTGCTCAGCCTTTCTTTTACTAATCTACTTATCTCTTGTTTAACTTGAATTAGTATGTCAGTTTTGATCTGTTTTACGAGGTCCCGAGGATATCTCTTTTTGTCTGCTGATGCTTTGTTTGATACTGCATGTTTGCTGCCCTTAATCTCTTTTATATTTACCTCTCCTGGACCAATATTCTCAGGTTTGAGGGTTGGGGGGCTTTTTCTTATTTCTCTCCCTCATCATGTTTTTAGTTCCTTCCATACAAATGTATAGTGTAATTCCCAGCCCCTTTTCTTATTGGTTATGGCTCTTCTAGAGCACACAGGGTAGGGGCCATCTGCTATCAGAGAGTGAAGGTCAAGCAAGGGTAGTATACACTGGCTCCTCCCCTCCAGGCCAGTCAACCTTCACGTGCCTTCACTTCGTCAGTGTGCACCGCCCTCAGGGAACCATTTGATTTGTGACGATCCACTGGGTCCCAGCCCAGTCCAAGCAGATCCCTCCAATCTGCTCTGTGAGGGGAACAATCAACTGAAGCGGTTTCCTTACAGAGCCAGGACTTTCCTTCCCAACTCCAATATGTCATCTAGTTGGTTCCCCCTTTCCCCGCAGGAGGGTTCCATTCCCATCACTCACTGCGTCTTGATGCCGTCCCCGAGAACTGCTGGGCTCCCTGACCTCTGACCTCAGTACGGCTGCAGTGCGAATTCATGGTGCCTCTGGGTGATTCACGTGCAGGGCAGGGTCTGGGCGAGCCGTGCATGGGGCTGTTCAGCTCCACTCTCCAGAAGCTCAAGCCAGTCACTTTGGCAGGGGTTTGGTTGCTCAAGTGGATCTCGGGTACAAATTCAGGCGGCTCGGTGAGAGTGCAGTGCTTGCCGATCTTAGCTTCTCTAATGGTAGACCCAGGAACTCATATTCGAGCAGTTTCTTTCCCTTCAGTCTTCCTGGGTTGAGAGAGTCCATCTCCCTCTGTTTGGATCTCTCCAGGGTGTTCTATTCTGGCATTTGAGCTGTCTCTCTCAGAGAGGCTCCATATCCTGCTACCTGTAGGTCTGCCATCTTTGGTCCTCCGCATTTTCATTTTTCACCATGACTGGATGTAGTAAAAGTCTCTTGCAAGATGTTAGTCCTTAGATCTTGGAATTCTCAACTTCTAGAACTTTAATAAATAATCTATGATCTTCATGAATTACTATTTGTGGTCTTTTGTTATTGCATATGAAGCTGACTGAAATAGCCTATCATGTAAAGAGAAGGATAATGTGTAAATCTTCCCCTTCCTCTTGACAAGTTACTTGCCTAGTTGGTAGAGCTATGACAAGGACTCTTTCCACTTAGGACTTCTCATAAAACACAGACCAGAGATAAGAGCAGTGTCCTCAGAATGGTGCTGGAGAACAAGGACAAAACTGAGTTGTCACGATGACACTGAAGTTAGGAAAATAAACCCAGTATAAAGAAATAATTATCCCAGGCAAAGAAAGGGAGAAGGATGTAATTGTAGAGGAATATACAAATGATTTCAACAGTTAATAATGTGTATTTTTAAATAATAACTTCCTGCATGATCCTTCTATGTTGCATAATAAATATATTTATTTTAAAAAGTGTGCTATGCTATCTGGGATTTGGGACTATAAATAGGAGAAATTAAATTGCCATTTATGTGTCTGTATGTTTCAGGCTGAGTTTCATGGATGTGCTTGTATGAGATGAATAGTGTTTAGGGGGCTCAGGGGAGTTTCCAAATCTAGGAGACAAGGGCAGGTAGAATCCTCATCAGTTAACAGTATGTATACAAACCTGGTAATATACAATAATGACAGCTTGGAGAGAAAAACTCTATTTATACCAAGCAAGAAAAAGGCCACAATTTATGAAGCTCTAAATGAGTCATCAAGGTTTCTCTTTATGGAGAAAGATAATATTAACAGCTGTTGTATGGCATTACATTTGCTTAATTCAATAGGACTATTCTAATGGCTTATTTAATGTTTTATATCATGTAAATACTTTGATCTGATTGTAATATGAATTTGGACTTCACACTTCAGTTTTATACTTCTTTGATGAGGTGCTTTCTGATCTAAGAAAATTACTGAAGTAGAGCAAAGTTGTGTTTAAGAATAAGAGGTTGATGGAATGATAATTGGTGAGGATCCGAATCCTACTGAATCATTTTTTCATATCAATAACAAATCACCTCCTACTTCTTAGACTTTCTTGATCACATGATACCCTTTTTGGGGCTAGATTCTCATTTATCTCACTGTTTCTTCTCAGTTTCTTTAACCCACTCCGCTTGTTAGGAAAGACTAGATTATGCTCTGGCAGCTGAGATTTCAGTCAACTAATAGAGCAGACATTTATTTTAGGCTCCAGATGCATGTGTCAGGAGGGTTGGCAGGAGAGTCTGCTCCACATGGTCTTTGGGCCCCAGACTTAGAGGACCACTCCTCACCTTGTGTCTGTACTACTGAAACACACTGCGTCCTTCAGTTAGCACAGCAGTTAAAGGATCTTGAGGGGAATAAGTTGGGTTTTTTTCTTCACCTCAGCTTGGAAGTTATATAAGCAATTGGTGAATCACTAATGATCTTCCTGAGGAGGGTCTATGAGAGCGAAATGGGGCTTGAGAAGAAAACAGAGCAGAGTGTAGGCAAGCCAGCCAGCCAGACTCTGGAAAGATTAAAGAAAAGGGAACTGCACCCAGAAGTGAAGTACTCTGAAGTATTCCAGCCTTGAGCAAAGTTTTCTTTATTCAGGTGCTGGTGAGACACTCCCAAGAGAAGTTCCCCGTGCCCACTGGCACTGCCTGCAGTCACCTGGAACTCAGAGAAAGCACCTGTCAGGAAGATTGACCCTCCTGTTTGCTGAGGGAATCTGGTCAGCTTCCTTAATTACTCTGTCTACACTGTCTCAGCACAGACAAAGATCATTGTTCTGGTAATTAAAGCCACTTTTGCCAAAGAGGATAGTGTTGTTGTTTCCACAGGGTAATTTTTTAAAGTGGACTGATTCAGAATGTATTGCCATTTTAAAATATAGTTGTAATGCTATATAAAGCCACCAAACTTCTGTGGAAGTTTCTGCTTCCTTACATCCTCTTATATTGAGTTTTGCCTATCTTTTAAATCTTAAATGTGTGTGTGTGTGTGTGTGTGTGCACTCACAAGCGGGAGGGAGAACCATGCTGAGTGAGCAGAAAGATCATGACTTGGGGAAAAGGAAAACTTTAAAGTATAGAGAACTGTTTTAAAATTTGAGGATTCTGAGATTCAATACAAAAATAGAACAATATAATGAACAGATATTTAGGTAAAAGAAACAATGGTTGATAAAATAACAATTTTAATACATGAATTGATATATTTTATATATATATATATGGAAAAGCACATGATATTTACACAAAAAATTCTAAGAAGTTCAGTATCCCTCTCACTAATTAGTATTACTACCAGAGATGGTATATTAATAGTAGTAATAAAAATCTTGGTGAATATTTCACTGAGTTGAAGAAACATGTATCTGTTGGTTGGAACTGACATTGAGTTTTGAGCAAGATAAAAACAAACAAATGAACAAAAAGTTTTATAGATAAAAGCAACCTATTAAAATCGAAAACACTAAGGGGTCAGAGAACATCCTGAATGTTTCCTGAAAGGAAGGAAGAAAAACAAGCAATAACCAACCATCCAAAAACAAGTTTCCTAAAAATGCATGGGGTTCAACAGAGCACAAAAGACATGATTATAATCACAGAGACAATCGTTGCAAACCTTAACAATGTAAAACTACTTCTATAATAGAGAGAAGTGGTGGAATATGTACATGTTTTAAATTCGTTTTCTCATAATTTAATATGAAAAACTTAGAAATGTACATATGATTAGCGAAGTGTAAAGTGATTGTCTCCAAGATATGGAACCTGTGGGGTGGGGTATATTTTTAAATAAGAGCTCCTTAAAATTTGATTTTTAAAAGCTGTTGGCATACCTTAGTGATGAGAAAGCAGTCAGTAGCCAGTCTGCTCACACAGAGGCTCAGCCCTTCTGATAACAGTTCATGGGCTATGGCCATTTCCCCGTCAGAGCCTCTCCCAGGCTGCGTGGTCAGAAGTACAGTCACTCAGAGTGCTACCATGCAGAGCACTTGCAGGAGCAGTGAGTTGGCGGGCAGAAGTGGAGGGAACTAACTTACCTGGCTGTGTTATTTGTTAGTGAAAGTTAGTCTTTCAACCCTGACTGCCCCAATTTTTAAAACCAAAAGGGTGGATTAAATAAATGAACTTCAAGTTGTTTGCAAAGTTCTGGGATTGATGGAGAAGTTTCTGAAAATGTGGGGACTCAGATTCCTGTCCCTCACTTCCAGCAAGACTGTTGTGCGTTTACCTGTTTAGCCACAGATTTCCATGTGGGGCCTCACCTGAGGGAGCAGCACCCTGTTACAAGGGCATGAATTGCATGGGTGCTGGATGCTGTCTTGGGTTCTTTTGTGAAATCCTAAGATTCTGGGAAAGGCAGCCACACACACACATATTCAATGTTAATGAGCAATCATTTTTTCATTGTCTTTGAAAACAAATTAAGAATGAAAGATTTCTTTGGAACCCGGGGATATAGCAGGCACAGTGCCTGCCTGACAAGGGTGAGGTCCTGAATTCAATTCCCAGAAAAAAGATTTCTTTGGAATAAGTATACATCATTAACTTAGGAAGAAAATGTAAGTTTAAATTCAGTGCCAGATTTCTAGTTTAAGTCATTTGTAAGTACCACATTTCATATATGTAAAGTTTTTGTTGATCAGGCTTTCTAATATGAATATAGCTCTATCTATTGGCAAATTTATGGGTTTTTTTTAACAACTGAGGAAAAGATATATAATACTTTAATTAAATCTTCCCCTGCTTACTCTATCCTGGAGCTTCCTAACCATACATTTTTTTTTCTTTTTCTGCTGTCTGTGAGATGATAGAAATGACAGAAAGGAGAGATATTGCTTGGGCTGTGCAAATGCCTGAATATAAATTAATCTTAAATTAATCTGGAAAACATTAAATTAAACTAATATTTAATGAAGTTTAGCTTTTGAGAAGTAAATTGTGATTTGGTTCAGTATTTCAGTGCAGGTGGTTGCAGTAGCATAGGGCCTGATAATTAGACATGTCACTGGCAGCTTAAATGTTTTAGAATGCCTTGGGTCAGGATTATATTTGGTATTTCTCATTTCTTAAGCTAGAAAAGAAACCTCTGTTTTTCTGTGACATTTTAGAATTTTTGTTTAGCTTTTATGCAAATCACCTTTTAAACTAAATTTCATTCTTTCAGTCATCTGTTGGTTATCTGTTGAGTGTCCACCTGTGGCAGGAGGGGGGGGGCGTGTTACAGAGAATAAGAAGTGCAGACACCTGCCCTGCTGTGGAGAGTCCTGCTGGTGAACACCCTGTAACCAGAGAGTGCAGGTGTCAGGAGGTCTGAGAGTTAATTTCCATGACCACCAGGGCCTGTCTGCTTAAATTCAAGGTGCATCAAAGCATACAGATCACATCGGTCTGTCTTTGTGACTTGGTGTTTAAAAAGGTCACCATCAATTGGAAATGGATGTTATCTAGTTCTTAGGAGAGAAGATAGTTATGGTTCCTGTGCCAAAGCACAAGCAACAAACCCACCTGAATTTAGTTGGAATAACAAAATGGGTAACACCACACACACATACCCCAATAGGCAATGAAAAATCTGCTACACAATTGAGGTTTCTGGGGAGAGGCCAAAAAGATCACTCAAGCAGGTTTGACACAGCTGGAGAAAGCCAGGAAAAGGGGCTGGCCGGGGGTCCCTAGAGGTGGGGAAAGGGACTGGCAAATGTTCCTGACTGCTGGTGAAGTTCCCTTTGGGACTCTGGAGATTTGAATATCCTGCATGTTTCAAAGGAGGGCTTTACTATCAGTTTGCCCAAACATGGAGTGCAAGGGTGAAGGGACTCAAAAATGGAGTCAGACTCTTCAAGAAAGTGGCTGGTCCCTTTCACCAGAAGAAGGAAAGGTTTTCATTTCCTTGAATCCTAACCCTCCTAACTTGCATTAGGTTAGCTGGGGAGCACATGTAGGACAGTGAATTATAAACAACAGGTGCAAGGACTACTGGTTTCCTTTATTCTGTAACTGCAGCTCAGCAGAACATGTCTAGTGGGACTTCAGGAATAATCCTTTGGCTAAGGATAGAATACGATGAGGTCTGCTGTATGTGTTTCAGGTGATCTTTTGGTAAACTTGCTTATGCAAGCTTTAACAGCAGGAGTTTTGCTAGGAGTTGTGTTTTGATATATTTAAATCTACAGTGTCCTCCCCCAAAGCCCCATGTTCAGAGGTAGTGCTTCTGGAAGGCGACCGGATCATAGTGTAGGTATACATTTTCATCAACACTGAATTAATCTATCGAAGAGTTCAAAATAGGTGCCTGTGTTATTAGGAGGTAGAGTCTGCTTGTAAGAGACAGGTCACTGAGGGTTTGACCTGAGGGGTGTATTCTTGTTCCTGGCTCCTCCCTGTTCAATCTGCTTCTTGGATGCCATGAGTTTATCAGCTTTCTATCATCATGTGCTTCTTTTCTGCCAATTCTTCCTCAGTGTCTGCCAACTGTGGACTGACCCCATTGAAACCATTAGCCAAAAATAAGCTTTTCCATGTAAACTACTATAACAACCATGGAAAGCAGTAAGAAAGTCCTCAGAAAACTAAAAATAGAAATTATGCTCAACCTAGCCATTCCTTTTCTAGATATCTTGAGTTAAAGATATCACATTACAGTAATATACACATACCATATTTATAGAAGCACAAATCATAACAATTAAATTTTAAAAGTGGCCTATATGTCCATCAACAGATAAGTGGTAAAGAAAATATGGTATTTACGTATAATGGAGTAGTATTCAGCCATTAAAAAGATAATTTTGAGTCACATATGAAAATGAATGCCCCTTGATACCACAATTTTATGTGAAATTAAACAAACATATAATCTTAAATATTAAATATGAGAAGATGAAAGTATAAATAATTTAAAGAGTAAAATAAAAGATAGATAATGCAAAATGAGAGGATAGGTCCCCTGTAAATGGAAAGGGGAACCAGCCATGAGATTGGGTGAAGGGAGGGAGAAATGAAGGAAGAAGAATTTGCATTATGCACATGTACCAACCAACGATGATGAATATAATCAATACACATGGCAAACATATACTAATGAACACTAAAAAAACCCAAAAAGCTATGAAAGGAAAGCCTCTTCTTAAATTGCAAGTATTGAGTATTTTGTTCTAGTGATGGGAAAGAAGTCAAGTAGCTGTTAACTTAAAAACTATCTTTTGACAGTGTGTGAAGTATTTTGTTCTGGTAAAGGTAAAGTTTTACCTTATTAATCACAAAGCATATAGTGATATCTATAATGTGCTGTGAAGATTGGGGGATTTCACTTGAACCACTTGGTCTTGTTGGAAATGAACTACTTTCCTTCTTGTTCTCTTTACATAATCTCTCTGCTTACCTTGATCTTCCTTGTTTTTCATTTTTCTTTCTTTCTCTCCTTTTTTCTTTTTCTTCATTTCCCTCTCTTTTTTTATAGGGCTGGGAGAAAGGAGATGAAGGTATAGAAATACTAGACATAGTATATCTAGACTTAGTACTGTGGCTTTTAAATGTACCTTTCACTGTATGATGACAAAAATCTAGGTTTGGATTGCTTTGCTTCAAATATCCTTAGAAAACACGCTGGTCAACTTTTCTTGATTTCTTATCATTGCTCTTTGGAAACAAAGCTACTTTGGAAACACACCTGCTATTGTTTGGGTTCCACTGGCATGCAAGTTGCTGTCTGCGCAGGAGAAAGGAAGATGCAAATCACAGAAGAATAAGAAATGAACATATTTGGAGAAAACAATGGCCATCTTTGAAAAGGGGGGCATATTCTCTTCCAAATTGTTCAGCTAACCCTGAAAAATCAAAGACATATTTACATAGTGAAAAATGAGAGAAAAATCACAAATTAGAAAGCGGCTGATTGCATTGCTAGGGCTTCTGTTCTTCTTAATTTTTGGTTAGTGATATGACATTTAAAAGAGCTTGGACAGAAGTCTTGTTGCTCTACTTGATTCAAAATTGCTTTTTTCAGAGTGATGGTTATGAGGCAAGATGAAGCCAGACAGACTATAAAGGACAGTTTCAGCATTAGAACCTCCTGACAAATATTAAAAAGGAAGTCAGTGTGGGTAGGACTTTTCCAGATTCATTACAGGTGACAGGAGTGTCTGAGAGGGAGAGGGTCCTGGCTGCCACCATGTGAGAAGCTTTCTCTGCCGTGGTGCCCTCTCTGCCTTCTCCCACATGCTGTACCTCCACACAGGCCAAGAAACAGTGGAGCCAACCAGCCATGGGCTGAACCTTCTAAAACTTCAAGACAAACAATCCTTTTTCCTTTATGTTGATTTTCTTGGGTATTTAGTCACACTGACAGGAAGCCAACATATGAGCTGTGGATATAGTAGGTCTGCTCATCCCTGAGGTGTGATACATTCTTGAGTTTAAACAATAGATTGGATGTAAAAGTGATCATTAAGGTGAAGACAGAGAATCTGAGTTTCTTCAGTTCTGTCATTTTATGTGACGACTTGGCATTTTCACTTGTTTTTTTTTTTTTTTTGGTACCGGGGATTGAACTCATGACCTTTCGCTTGTGAGGCAGGCGCTTAAGCCACTGAGCTAAATCCCCAGCCCCTTCACTTGTATTTTTAATTTAAGAAAATAAAATGGTATCAATCATGAGTATAACATCTCATTGTTAAAGGCAAATTTTAGTAGTGCAAGTGAAGTAGTGAAGTATTTTACTGAATTTAGATATATTGTAAATTAAAATTCATTCATTTAAAACTGTTAATTACTTTAAATATGAACAATTAAGAAAACAAAAAATTACACATATGACACCATTTAATAAACTTTAAATTATATCCTTTGTAGACATTTTGGTTTTGTTAAAATTCACAAGTTAGCTATTAGACAGAAATCTACATAAAACATTATATTAAGCCATAACTGGTATATTAAAGTTCAAAATATTGGATATGTTAAAAGTAATTTATGGCCAGAGAGTTACAGTTCCTGGGTAGAGCACTGACTAAAGTGTTCAAGGCCCTAGGTTCAGTCCCCACCACTGCAAAAAATTAAAAGCATATTTCTTCTCTTTCTTTGTATTGCTATATTTGTTTTAAATTTTTAATGTTTTAGCACAGTTACATAATATCCAGTACATTATATTTTTTACTGTCTACAATTCTTTCCTGGTAGTTCTTTTTATTTGTGTGATTACTATGAAAATATTTTTTGATGGGTGAGACATAGGTTGTTACAAAATGGCCAGCTCTCAATGTCAAATCACACTGCTGACCACTGACCCTATCACGTCATCGCACTGGGAAGCTGGTCACGTGGCTCGTCACCAAGTGTCTGCCACTACTGAGCAGGGCAATCTGAGGTTTCTGGAGTTTTGGATTTCTCATTTACAATAGAAAGTTTGGATGAGATGACTTCAAAGTTGTTTTCCAGCTCTGAAACTTGGTGATGCAAACTGATTTTTGTACTCACACAACGTAAGTACACACATGCATGCAGACACACACACACACACACACACACACACACACACACACACACACGGAGTGTTGGCAGGCTTTCCAACTCAGCATTCATTTTCAGGAATTTCTGTCATAGCCTTTCAGATTCACCTACTGTTTGGGCGGCTGTAAAAGTGGGCCACATCAGTTCTTGTTTGTCAGTCTTGGCTATATTCCATCTTAAATTTGATGGTATTTTCAGCATAAAATCATCTGCAATGTCATTCTTATGACTTTATTCTAATCTTTGTCCCAGTTTATCAACATTTTACCTGTCATTTGCATCAAGCTACACTTTCTGTTTCCAATAACTCTTACCTGTATTTCTTCAAAATCTTTTTGGCCAGGGCTGAGATATCACTCAGAGGCACAACTGCCTGCCTGTCAAGTGCAAGGTCCCAAGTTTGATTCCTGGTACAAAAAACAACAACAAAAACAAGCTTTTTGTCCACCCATTAGGTTGAGGGACCAAATCTAGGCAGGCTTTGGCCAGCCCTGGGGTGAAACAACCAGGCAGTGCCTCGCCTTGGGCTGCACTGTCCTGGGTATTGCTGAGGCCCATGTAAGACTCACTGATTTGTAACCTGTAAGATCAACAGTTAATTGCTGAGGTTACCTCTGGTCAACAGGGCACAGAAGCAGGTAAACAAGGGCTTCTCCCTTTCTTTCTTAGATGACAGTTCCAGGTGATTTCCCAGGCCCCTCAAAGGCTCCAGCAGGATATGGCAGAGTTGCTTGAAGCAGAAGCCAGTACTCATTGACTCAGCTTTCTTCCCTTCCATCTCCCTTGTGGGACTCATGGTTACTTGTTCCAAGTTCAGCTTGCAGAAGAATGCAGAGGCTAATGCTGTTGATGTGCCATTTTGAGAGGGAGATTTTCAAAAGGCCATCCTGGCGAAGGAGTAGGTTAGGGTGTAGCATGTTTCTTTAAAACTTTCATGCTAAATGGACCCAAGGGCCGACTTCATATTTCAGAAGACTGGCCCCTTCACTTGTATTCTCTTAAAACTTCAGTGCCTTTGACAAATCTAATGAAGAGATGAACTTCCCCTTTCCTTCCTTTCATAAAAAGAAAATTGAAGATGACAGGAATGTCTGACATACACGAAGACTCCCATTAGGGAGATCTGAGGGTCAAGTGTTAAAGCATTTTATCATGACCCCATTTGGAGTCCACTTTCCCAAGTGACCACGAGCTGATGCTCACGAAGTAGAGCCGCTGTCACACTGCAGCAGCAGGTGTGACTCTCAAAGCAGCCCAAGCACAGCTGGCCCGGTGAGCATGCTCTTTTCTGTACCACACACACCTTAACTGTCTTTGAAATGCTCCATCTACCACAGGGAGTGGGACTCTAAGGCTGAGCCTAAAAGTTTGCATAGCTGCTCTGTCTTCCTGGCAGACTACAGAACTTCTTGGGGCCATAATCAAAGGCAGACTGCGATTGCTGTCATGTCAAGATCGCTGCCGTCGGGAAAAGCGACATGATTTCATGGCTAATGATTCACTCCCTAATATCAATGTGGTCTGCAGTGAGGATAACCAAGTTGAGCTGTCTTAGATCAAATGATTCAATTAGGCCAGCTGTCCCTATTTGTCATGGCTCAACTCGCTTTCAAATTACCTTTCCAAAGTGCATACGTGCCTTAGCATAGAAGTTAACAGTTCAACTGTTTTACAAAAAACAGATACTTAGGCATGATTAGAAGAAAGTCACCTTTTCTTTTTCAACTATACAGCTTCTCCCCATTCTGTAGGCCTTTTCCATGGGAAAAGCATGTTTTTCTCACCTGTCCCTGCAGTATTCTCATGAACTCTCATTTCTATAGTTTTACCTTTTGGGGAATCTGTTGGCTAGAAATCAATTCTAAAGAAAAAACTTTGGCTCAGGGATCTATAAATTGCTAATGAAAGTATTTCTAAGGTTAAGATGCTTTTCAGGCTTCCATCTCTGCATTGGTGGTTGAGTAAGTTTTAGGTCAGAGAGACAGTCTTTGGGATGAGAAGCATTAGGACAAAACTCTTGAGACCAAGAGGTCTATGACATAAAAGCATTTACCGAACTGTTCCAGATATTAATCAAAAACAGGACAAGTTTTTGAGGTCCTAAAACTACCAGTATCAGGGCTAGGTGACAGTGGCAAAATGTGCATGGTATTAGAGCTAAAAAGTATTGGAAAAAAAAGGGAAGGAAGAAATAAGTTGTTTATATTGACCCTGGCTATAAATAAGAGGGGAAGGATTATGTGACTTGAAGAAAGGTTTAGGATAGGAGGGCTGTTCAAAAGGAGAAATAATTTTTGCTTTTGAACTGTTGGAGGTTGTAAACAAAACACAGTAGTGACTATGACATTATGATGAGATTTGAATTAAGTTCTGATATTTGTTTAGGAATACAACATGATATTTTGTTCCTTTGGCCTCTAACAAATTGACTGATTTGTCTTCCCTTCCTTCCTCCAATCCTCATTATTAAATTTAGACATCTTAAAATTTTTCTTTTATTAGAAATCAGTTGTTGCTTCAATGTGGCTTCAGGTCTTCTAGAGAAGCTGCTATAGAAAATAGTCACTGACCATCATTTAGGACATAGGAAGTCCTGAACCTTGGTGTTTCTTAGTGATGCATACATACTGTCCTTTTTTCCTGGGGGAGAAATTGCCTTCTTGCTGCAAATGTCCTGAATAAAGCAATGAGTCAGGCAACATGTTTTCTGTCTCATGTATGAGGGACACTGCAACCTCGCAAGGGGGAAGCGTAAAACTAGGAGTCCCTTTAGTAAAACCAGAGGAACTGTTGACTAGTGACTCTGACATCTTATAGCTTATTTTAGGAGTCCTGGTTATCAGAGAGAAACACAAGTTGAAGCAAATCTAGAGTAGAATGACTAAAATGGGCAAAGAACAGAAAAGGTTTGCTCTATAAAGGAAAAAATAAAGAAACATGTGAAGGCTATCCATTTGAATAAAATGGCAAAGGAGGGGATATAACTGCTCACAAATCTAAGGCACAAATATGAAAAGGAGACACACAGGAGGATCTGCCACTTACATTGGTGGGGTGGTTACTTTTACATCTCTTCATGCCTCAGGCCCTCTGTTACCTTATCTGCCCAGTCAGGAGCTTGGGCCTAGACAAGCTGCCTGAGATTCCTTCCTACTCTCAGTACCACAGAAAGTTCACCAGCATCGCGGCCTGACTCTTTGGGACCGGGAACCTCCCGGACCCGCAGAGTGGCCTGGGCTGTTTGGATTGGAAACTGTGCGGGGACTGGCATCTTGGCCCAACTGTTTGGGACTGGTAGGCCTGACCTTCAGCCACAGGGAACTTCCCAGAGACCGGCATCTTGGCCAGGTCTGTTTGGGGCTCCTAGCCCCACCCTTCACCTGCAGGAAGTCTCCCAGAGACCAGCATCTCGGCCTGTCTCTTTGGGACCAGGAACCTCCTGGACCTGCAGAGAGACCTGGGCTGTTTGGATTGGGAACTTTGTGGAGACTGGCATCTTGGCCAGGATTGTTTTGGACTGGGAAATTTGCAGAAACCAGCATTTTGGCC
>PVJX010043001.1:0-13742 GCA_004027295.1 Dolichotis patagonum | reverse complement strand
GGGGATCGAACCCAAGGTCTTTGTACCGAGCCCCATCGCCTTCCCCTTGTCTGTTTCTTATTGTGTGATAGCCTCTACGTGGCTGAAGTTTCCAGGCTGGGCTAGAACTTGCAATCCCCCTGCCTCAGCCTTCTGGAGGGCTGGCACCCTATACGCACACCACCACGCCCAGCTACACCACTAGGTGAGTTGCCCCAAATTCCCAGCCACTTTGGGACCCTGCTCCAAATGGTCCCTGTTAGGGGCCCCCAGGCACCCTGGGCACCTGTCCCTTCCACCCCGCCCTGTCCCCCACCTGGGCTCTGGACTTCACTTTAGAGCCCAGGTCCCCATCCCTAGAACGGGGTAACAGAAACCCGCTGCGGGCCGCATGCTTCTCGGGAAGAGCTCTGCTAAGTTTCCCAGCATGCATTTGGGAATTCAGGAGAAAGGACAGCAGGTGCCCGGGTGACACATGACCCAAAGTGCCTCAGGGGCTGTAGCACAACTTGGGGAAACTGAGGTCAGGTGCAGGGAGAAGCCCCGGGCCAGGCCAGCGCTGTGTGAATCGCTTCCCCGCCAGGGCCCAGCCAGGGCTGGGTCTGTGGGTCCTCGGGCCCTGTGGCAAAAAAAAAAAAAAAGAGAAAGAAAGAAAGTGCAGGGCAAACCCCTGGGGCCTCTGCACCCACTCTGCTGACCGGAGACCGGGACACAGGCAGCCATGGTGCCCCACTGGGTGGCCACAGAGAGGCTGTGCTTTTGTATTTATTTTGGGGATGTCGGCTAAGCGCTGTTCTGCTACTGAGCTACACCCCAGCCTCTTCGCTCTTATTTTGACACAGGGTCTCACTAAAGCACTAGGGCACCCCCAACTCCTCGGGACCCTCCTGGCTCAGCCTCCCGAGTATCTAGAATTAGGGCAGCTGGCAGGTTTGTTTTCTTTTGCTTTTGGCGGTATTGGAGACTGAACCCAGGGTCACTGCCCTGTGCCACACCCTCAGCCCCTTCTCATTTTTCATTCTGAGACCGGGTCTTGCTGAATTGTCCGGGCTGGTCTCGAACTTGTGATCCCCCTGCCTCAGCCTGCTGGCTGGCCGGGTTCCCGGGCATGGGCCACCACACTCTGCTGGACACGGGGTTTGGACACAGCTCCGGCCTCCCCTGGGAGTGGCTGCAGCCCTCCCGGAAACCGGAGAGGTGGGGCCAGGCAGTGAGCAGGCCGCTGGCTTGGCCACCACGATGACCTCAGCCTTCCTCCCAGATTCTAACTCGGTGACGTCATGCGCAGATGGGGAGAGGAGGGTCAGGCTGCGCCCTGCTCCAGAGGGGCTGCTGACTGACCTCGAGCCTGCT
Organism: Dolichotis patagonum; assembly: GCA_004027295.1. Classification (NCBI taxonomy): domain Eukaryota; kingdom Metazoa; phylum Chordata; class Mammalia; order Rodentia; family Caviidae; genus Dolichotis; species Dolichotis patagonum. The sequence goes on along the minus strand of PVJX010043001.1, from coordinate 12,410 downwards.
CCAGCCCCAGGTAACACTCCATCACAGCTCCCTGCTGGGGAAACTGAGGCAGTGCATCTGGGGCTGGATATGCCACCTCCCAGCTCTGCCCTCGGGCAAGATGCCAACCTCTTTGAGCCTCTCCCCCCTCCCCCTCTGAGCCCTGACTTGGTTTGGTCCGGTCCTGCAGCAAGGCCAAGCCAGTGCATCTTTGGAGTTGGGAAGCCCCCAGCGGCCAGGAGTGGCCAGCCCAGAGTGGTGCGTCCCGGAAATGTGGGACAGAGTGTTCAGGTGCTGTCTCCCTCTCCAGTCCTGGGGGTGGGAGGTGCCGGATCCTCCTGTCTCTGCCTACTGAAGTCTGATAATCGGGCATCGATACCACGGGGGTGAGTAATTCATCACGGGCCTAGTGGAAACAGGATAAATATAAGGGTCCTGCATCCATGGACATTTTTAATAAATGTGGGCTGAGCTTCCACCATGGCCCAAATTTCTGCCTTTGGTGACTCCGTGAGCTGCAGCCAGGAGGCTGGAAGGTGCTGGTGACTAACCCTAACCCTGGTGACCGTGAGCGGAGCAGGTATTCCTGGGTCACCAGGGCACCGAGATCCTCACAGGTCCCTGCATGGGGCACAGTAGACCGAGGGATCTCAGGTTAGAGTTAGGGGCCTCCAGCCAGGGGCCAATGGCCTCTGGGACTGCATGGACCGCAGCCAGGTGTCCGCAGGGCTTCTGCTGCCCTTGACCTCAGCCCCAAGCGACCCACAGCAGAGAGCTGACCTCCAGGACACAGAACAACCTGGGCTTGTGGTCAGTGTGAAGGGTCCTGTGAAGAGGGAGGAGCTGTATGCACCCAGAGGGGCCTGTCCAGGGCAGCTAAGAGCTCAGTGCTCAGCTCCCAGGGCCTGTGGGATGCTGTCTACACTGCAGGCATCTTCCCGGTCCTCTGGGCTTTAGCACATGCTGATCCCCCTGGGGAAATGCTGTTCCCTGTGCTCTGGTGTTCAGGCTGCCCTAACCAAACCGCAGGGACTGTGTGGCTCAAACCCCAGAGCTCCTGTCTCCCTGTGCTGGCGGCAGACAGCTCAGGAACCTGGGTGCACTGAGGTGGCCCCTGTGGGGCTCCTTCCTGCTCACTAAGGGCGGCAGAGATGTGATGGCAGAGGAGAGCACAGCGCTGCTGTCACTGCTTGGAGCCCCAGCAGGCGCCACCCCGACCCCAAGCACCACCCCTTTGGGGGCCACAGCCCCCCTAGCAGTTCGGGGCCTTGAACTGTGCAGCATAACCCTCCACCAGCAGCGTGGGGGCCGCTGCCGCGTCTGTTTTTCTCAGTACCGGGGATTGAACCCAGGGCCTTTGCACAGCAGCGTGGGGGCCGCTGCCGCGTCTGTTTTTCTCAGTACCGGGGATTGAACCCAGGGCCTTTGCACAGCAGCGTGGGGGCCGCTGCCGCGTCTGTTTTTCTCGGTACCGGGGATTGAACCCAGGGCCTTTGCACTGAGCTACAGCCCCGGCTTTTTAACCTTCTCTGTATTTGGAGACAGAGCCTGGGAGTTGTGACCCTCCCGCCTCAGCCTCCAGGGTGGTGAGACTGCAGGCGGGGCGGGGCGAGGCGCCTGGCCCCACCCTGTCTGTGCTGTGGGTCATGACGCAGGGTTTCCTCCAGGGACAGCGGCCAGCGTGGGACTCCAGAGTGGACCGGGCTGCGTGGCACACACTCGGCACCCCAGGGGCCGTGTGGCCCAGGAAGCGTAGCTCAGGGCTCGCACTGCTCCGCGCCACTGCCCGCCGCCGTGCAGCGACGCCAGGCATAAAGTGTGCCGGTTTCGTGGAGGACGACTGTCCCGGGCTGGGGGACCCAGGGCACAGACAGGGCACAGAAAACCCTCCATGTTTGAATCCGGAGGAGCCAGACCGACTCGCACAAGTGGGCATCCATCCTCGGCTCTGTGTGCTGCGCCCCCGCGTGAGGGCAGCAGTCCACTGCCCCCGTCTTTGTCTGCTGAGACTGGACGCCTGGTGGGCACCACCACAGCTCCAGCCCCGAGGAGGCCCTGGGGAGATGGGCTCCTAATGCGGGCAGGTGTTTTGGAGGGCGAGGAGATACTGGGACTGGAATAGGCTTTGCGCTCGCCAGGCAGGGCTTACACCGCTCAGCCACTTCCCCGCCCTGCTGTCTGTTTTTCCAGGGCTGTTTTTAGTTTCCCAAGCAAAGCCCCAGCAGCTTTTAGACGCCTCGCAGCCCTGGGCGCGTGGCCGCCGCCTTCCCCGGTGTCCTCGAGTCTGCTCCACGGCTGCCTGCCATGCCCTCAGCCCAGGCTCCCGTGAGGAGGCTGTGGGCCGCAGGAGGCCATTGGCTGGGAGCCCCTTCCTGGGCCGGGCCTCAGTTTCCCCTTGTTTATATAATAAGCCCTTTGTGCGGGGGGGGGTCCCTGGGCCCAACCACTGGCGCCAGCTTTGGGGGACTTCATGGTGAGTCCTGTGCCTTGGGGGCCAGGAGCAGTTTCGTGGAGCACGATTGTCCCCAGACTGAGGGCACGTGGTTCTGCGTGACCCAGGGCATCACGTCCCCAGTGCACTTTATGCCTGGGAGCCCTGCTGGCCTTGGAGACACGTCAGGACACCTGTCCCCACATTGCTCCAGCTGGGCTTGGGGTGCAGCCGCTGTATCTGTGGACTTGGACACAGGTGTTCCTGTGGCCTGTGGTGACAGATCGAGCCCATGAGCAGGGTGAACGCACACACGTGGGCAAGGGTCCTGGCCCGTTCCGGGTCACTGAAACGCGCCTCGGGAGACTTTTTCTAACAGAAACCCCTGGAGAGCGCTGGCCAGCGAGTGCCCTCGGGACGCGAGTGAAAGGTGGGCCCAGCGTGGGCGCCAGCACCAACCACACCTCGGACCCCGTCACTAAGCACTGGTGTTTGCTTGTGGACGCGGCTTTCCTTCTGTTGGCATCTCAGAGCCTTCTGTGGCGTCATGGTTGGGTCTCTGCCTCTTTTCCTTTTTTCGTATTGTTTTGTTTTGTTTTTTGAGGGAGGGGTCTTACTATACAGTGCAGGCGGGCCTTGAATTCACAGCAATCCTCCTGCCTCAGCCTCCTGAATGCTGTGATTACAGGCATGTGCCACCCGGTTTGGCTCTAACCCTTTTCTTTTGTTTTCTTTCTTTCTTTCTTTCTTTCTTTCTTTCTTTCTTTCTTTCTTTCTTCTTTTTTGTCTTTTTGAGACAGGATCTCACTATGCACTTCAGGCTGGTCTCGAACTTGCTATGATCCTCCTGCCTCAGCCTCCCAAGCCAACTTTAATCAGCTCAATAATTACTCACATTGACTCGGACAGTGTTTTGTGGTCACAAAGGGTGGTCATTGCACAAGCCTATATTTGGGGCCCCTTTGTCAAAGAACAGATAGCTGAGTGTGTCTGGGATATTTTTCTTTTTGTTTGTTTGTTTGTTTGTTTGTTTTTTTGGTACCAGGGATTGAACTCATGACCTCGCACTTGCCAGGCAGGTGCTTATGCCTGCTGAACTAAATCCCCAGCCCTGGGATATTTTTCTTGTTTTTTGTTTTTGTTTCTTTAAAGACAGTTCTCACTGTGTAGCCCAGGCTGGCCTTGAACTTGCAGTGACCCTCCTGCCTCAGCCTCCCGAGTGCTGGGATCACAGGTGTGCACCACCTGGCCTGCTTTGCAGGAGCCTGTTCTCTTCCGAGCTCCTCCCTGCTCTCTCTGCTTCTGGCTACCGTGAGGGGAGCAGTGCTGTCCCCCCAGGCCCCTCTGCCTCTCCTGCTCCAGCAGCCAGACAGGGACTGACCCACTGAGCCATACGCCGGATAAACCGCCCTCCCTGCAGCTGCGGTGCTCCCTAGAGCCCAGCGGGGAAGAAGGCGGTGGAGACGACTTAAGTGTGGTGGTGTGGCCTTGGTCCTTCTATCCTGCCTTAGTTCACATCACGGAAGTGCGTTTGCCCTCCCTGCCGTGGTTTCCTGTTTTTTTGTTTTTTTGTTTGTTTTGCATATGTTTGACACTCAGAATTGAACTCGGGAGCTGTGCCACTGAGTCACACCCTAGGCCTTTTTAAAACTTTATTTGGAGACAGGGTTCTGCTATATTCCTTGGCTGATTTCAGTGCCACAATCCTCCCGCCTCAGCCTCCTGAGCTGTCAGCCCACACAACTCTCCGCGCTCCGGAGGCTCCTCTGAGCCCTTTGCTCACATCACCTCTGCCCGCAGTACAGAGACGTCCCTGGGAGCGCGAGGTGCAGGTGCCGTGGGCCACCGTGGCACCGGGCTGGGCTCCTTCAGGGCCGCCTGCCCCGCCCCACTGGTCCCGGCTATGTCAGGAATCCATTAGCATTGGATGCCTTTTAGACAAACGTTTTTGCTCCAGGCAGCATAGTTAGCGTCACCCAGGCCCGCTTTTTAGGGGGACGCACCCAGGGCCCCGAGTGGCAGCTTCCTGAGGTCGGGCTGCGTCTACTACTCCAAGAGCCCCGACACTCTGCCAGTGCCCCTGTGGGGTCAGTGGCCGGGCACCCCGGGGCCTGGCCAGGAGGGCGGAGGGGCAGGTCCGCGCTGAGCTAGGCCCAGGGACTTCGTGCCCGTCTCACCCCTGGAGGGGTCCCCAGGCCTCAGGACCCCCCTTCCTGGTCAGAGCGGCCCTGCGGCCTGCTGTTCTGAGACCGCGTCCTGGGTCCCTGCAGGCTGCAGGCCATGAGGACACCAGGACGCCACCAGCCGGGGCCTCTGCGCTGTCCCCGGGCACGTGGCACCGCCCCCCAGCCCCTCCCTGGGCTCTGGGCTGCAGGTTCCCTCGCCTCCAGCTGTTTTTCCTTCTTCTTGGTGCTGCGGGTACTGGGGTTGGACCTGGGGCCTCTGCCCCAGCGACATCCCCAGCCCCGTCCTAGAAGTTTTACTCGTGGTCTCACTAGTCGCTGTGTTGTGCAGGCTGGGCTTGCCCAAGTGTTGGGGGGTCAGGCCCGTGCCCCTGCCTGGCTTCATCTTGTGAGCCAGGAGCCTGGGCCCGGGGAGGGCACTGTCCCAGAACCCGCAGGGGAGCGGAGGGGCGGGGCGGGAACGGGGCTGGAGGCGAAGGGCAGTGAGGAGTGGAGGTGGATGGGCGGGGAAACTGAGGCAGGCTGTGCTGGCAAGGTTGGGGCTCAGGCCTGTTTCTGGGGAGTGGAGCGCCAGGGTGCTGGGGCTGACCTCGAACTGCAGACAGGAGCCGGGACTCCCAAGGCGGTGCTGTGGGACACACACCTGAGTTCACAGTGGCTTCAACCACAAGGCCACTAAAGGTTTCCTGAGGAGGCCAGGGAGGAGAGAGAAGGAGGCAGCGCCTGGGGTCTCCTTAGTTTCTTAACGTCATAACCCAGGTGTGATGTCAGCACCAATTCCCTCAGTTTTCTCCTCATAGTGGCAAAATGGCTGCCATAGTCCCAGCCATTGCTTAACCACACGATAGCCAAAGGTAGCAGGCAAGTGGGAGCAGGTTTCTCTTCCTGTTTCTTCCTCCCCCCCCACCCCGTGTGCTGGAGATCGAACCCAGGGCTTTGTGTACACAAGGCAAGAACTCTGCCACTGAGCCACAACCCCAACCCTCCTCATGTTTACAGTGAGATTTCTCTTTCCCAGAAGCCACCAGCAGACCTCCTTTGTTTCCCGGCAACCCAGGCCTGGGAGCTGGATTTAATTTCTGACACATGGGAGATTGAGGCTTGACCCTAAATAGCGTTTATGGAAGTGGAAAATAAAGGGCTTTTTCCCCTTTTTCTTGAAGTAAAATATGGAGATCATTAAATCTGCCCCTGGGCCTTTGTTGAGGGTTCCCTCTGTGGCTTTCAGACCTGCGGTCCTCTGCTGAGCTCCGTGTCCCCAGGTCCCCAACGCGTGGATGCCTCCTGTTCCCACCTGGCTCCAGGGACATTGCCCCTGGACAGTGACAGTGGGGCCCCACACTTGCCCGTGAGGATGGCAGCTCAGGTCCCTGAGGGTTTAATGCTTCCCTGCTGGGGCCCGGCTGTCTCCCTCCCGGCTGCCCCTCCCAGGGGAACCGCGGTGTGGGCCCCCAGGGCAGCACTGCTTACCCAGCAGGGGCAGAGGACACCACACCTGTCACCCCCACACCTGTCAGAGGAGTGGCAGGGTTGGTCCACACGACCCAGGAACAGGGATGGGAACGGGACCCAGGCTGCAACGTGGGGAGCCTCAAACTCACGACGCAGAAGGAAAGCAGCTGGGCCCAGGTGACCGCCTGCCACGTGGCACCTTCTCCCCAAACTTCTGGGATTCATGATCCACACAGGCGGGGACCCCACCTGGTGACCACCAGGGGCTGGTGGAGGCGGAGGCGGGGCGGGGGGAGTGGGGACTCAGTGGCCGCAGGGCGTCCAGGGGCCAGGAGAAGGCTCTGGAACCAGGCAGTGTGCGGGGGGCCGGGGCCCTAGGGAGCCGTCCTGACTGAGACTGCGGGCCTGCGCCACCCGGCAAGCCCGCCACGGTCGCCTAACCTGGCTCTCTGCCTCAGTTTTCCTGTCTGTGTAGCAAATGAGGTCCCGGGAGATGCGGCAGCCCAGCCCAGCCACGTTGGATCCTGCCACCCTCCCTTCTGCACGTCGGGAGATTGCACGGGGTCCCCTGGGGGGCAGCGCAGGGGCGCAGGCTGGGTCACCCCGTGGCGAGGCCCTGGCATGAGTCCTGTGTCCCCGTAGCCCTGTTGCCATGGTGAGTGGCGCCTCCATCACCCTGACAATCCCCACCCCTCAGGGACCCAGCCAGCTGCTTTCCTGCGAGCCAGGCCCTGCGGGTCATGGGCTGGGCAGGGCCTGGGTCCTGGCATCGCTGGGCACAGCTGTGTGCACTGCAGCTCGGCTTCTCCACGTGAAGAACGCCAGGGCCCAGGCCTGTGCTCCCCACCTTCATCAAGGGGTCGCTTATCCATTCAACAAACATCCACAGAGCCCTGACTGATTGGACTGGGGAGAAAACAGGATCAGCAGATGGGCTCCCAGTCCTCCTGGGCAGCAAAGAAACAGGCACAAGGACTTCAGTGGTCAGTGGTGCTGTGTGGCCTTGAAAGCCAGGCAGTGGTGACATGGACTGGAGGGGGCAGGTATGTCTGGGGAAGAGCTTGCCAAGCTGGCAGTGCCAGGAGAAGCCCTGGAGCAGCAGCTATCCGGCATCGGCTGTGCAAAGGCCCTGGGGCAGCAGCAGAAAGGCACCTTCAGAGGCAGGGGGAGCTGGAGGCTACAGGATGGAACAGAGGCCCCTCACAGAGCCATGGGGGCTGCCACAACAGTTCTTAGAGAACAGAGAAGAGTACGGGACACAGACGGGCACCTGGTGACCAACACCAGGAAAAAAGCTGCTCCTTCCCCAGCCCCTGGAGCTGTAAGCCCAGCAGATCCTGCAGGAGAAAGAAGATCCCGATCAATTAGTGATGCCTGTAGGGTCTGGTTGATTAGTGATGCCTGCCACATCCTTGGGCATGGAGCTGGGGATGGGATGCTGGAGGTCTCCGTCCTTGGGCTCTCTCTGCTGGGTGAGGACAGAGTGGTGGCTCTCATCACCATCTCCCAGTGAGGTTCTGCCTGGCCACCATCCTTGTCCCCATGCTGAATCAGAACCATGGGGAGGGCTCAGGGCCACTCACTCACAGAGACACAGAACCCAGCCCTGAGCCCAAGTCCACAGTTCACATGGCCAGGACCCGGCTTTCAAGCCAATGGCAAAAACAAAGCGTCGAGTCATCTGTCCTGCACCTCTGTCCAGAAGCCCCTCTGGAACTCTAGATCCCTGAATTGTGCAGTGCACAATCCATGCAACCTCTCAGGGCAGCCCCAGTGAAAGCATCTGTAGCACACATAATCTTGGGTAGAGAGACATCTGTCACTTAGAGAGGTGGGGCACTCCCTGCCGATGTCCTCTTTGGGTTGTGGCTCTGACACACAGATGTGCTTTGCAGCCTGATGCCCTGAGGCTGCTCGCATGTTCCCCTGGCTGCTGGCTCTGGAGTGGCAGCCAGCTGACCAGGCAGCCTGTTGCCCACCCTCACCCCGCCCTATTCCCTGCCTCAGGCCTGGCCTTGCATGGGCGGGACCATGGTGCTCCGCCCCCAGTGGGAGGTGCTCAGGGCCCGCCTCCAGTGGGAGGGGCTACAGGCTCCAGCAGGGAGAGGAGGCTCCAGGCCTGGTCATCACTGGCCCCTTCACTCCTCCTAGCGCCTCCCACTGCCGGGTGTGACTGCATCAGCCTCAGAGGACAGCAGGTCCCAGCCACCTGCACTGTGAGCCATCGGGCTCCAGGGCTAGGGCTGTTTTACAGGAAGGGCGGAAGGTGAGCCTCCCGCTAAGGAGCAAGGATCCGAGCCACTTGGCACCACGCTTGGACTGGGAGGCTGACACATGAATCAGAGCTCAAGGACAAGAAGGGACCCAAGCTGGGGATTTAGCTCAGTGGCTTAAGTGCCTGCCTGGCAAGCGCAAGGTCATGAGTTCAATCCCCCGTACCAAACAAACAAACAAAAAAAAGCCAACAGAGAAGGGACACAAACACCGCTTCAAGGTGTCTTACTCATTGGACTCTGAACTCTGCTGCCTGGAAGCTACTGGTTTCAGGCTGGTAGAGATGCTGTGCCTGTGTGTGTGCCTGGCAAGGTTAATCTTCTAGGTAGCAAGTGCCTCAGTCTCCCTGTCTGTGGAATGGGCATATGGATGGCACGTAGCTGCAGGCTGTGAAGAGTCAGTAAGGAAAGCCGTGCACATCCATGAACACCGCGCCTGGCGCCCAGTAGATGCTCAGCAAACGTGGGCCGTCTTTGTCATCCACTCATTCACACAGTGGCAAACACACAGAGAGGCCCGTTGGGGATTCTGGGGTGCCAGAGCTGCTGGGCCAGGCGATGTGTGTGGGAGCAGGGCAGAGGAAGCAGGGCCCTAAAGAAGGCAGGGCTGCCATGCACTGTGCACGGGAGAGCACGGGCCCTGGGAGGGTACAGGCTTGCAAAGATCTCGCTGCCAACTGTGTGGCTCCTGGGAGGCCGCCGGGGGCAGGATGGCCCAGTCAGTAGGCAGAGGGTTTCCCGTGGCAGGCTGCAGGGACACCAGGTGCTTCCCGGGCCTGGCCCAAGGTGGGGTCCACAACCCCAGCTCCTGGGCCCTGGTGTGAGGCCCCATCTCGGTCACTCTGGGTCGCCAGGGGCCTGTATGTGTAGGGACCTAGGAGGTGACCCCACCCAGGCCACCAGGGCTGGAGGAAAAGGGACGGGCAGGGCCCCACATCCGGAGCTGACTAAGCATTTTGGGGCGGCAGACAGGAGTGAGGGAGGGGAGACGGCATGGAGGGGTCCCGGGCGTGATCCTGCCGCCAGAGCGCTGGGCTAGGGGTGCAGCACCCCCATCCCCGCTCCACTTGGCCCTGTGGCTCTGTCTCTGCTCCAGTCAAGGGGCCCCTTGGGTGCCTGAGGCCCTGAAGGAAGAGTGCGGTCCTGCGGGACTGTGCTGTGGCCTCGGCAGGCAGTGGTGCCGGCCTGGGGCGCCAAGCTGAGGTCCCACCAGATGTCCCCCTGCCCGAGACAAAGCTCCTCTGGTCCGCCCTTGGTTCTAACGGTGCTGGGTCCCCTGTCACCCCGGTCCTCGAGCTGCTTGACCCTGGACCCATCTGGCTGTTCCAGAGGAGTCCCTGCCTGTGCCCCCATCTGATGTGGAGCCCAGAGGCAGAGGCCTCCAATCCCTCAGCGAAGATGCAGCTGGAACCTTCAGGGTGGGGCCTAGCCAGATGGCGAGATTAGCATATGATTTAAATGTTCAAATAGTGTGATCTGCATATTCACACGCCACTCCCTTACTTGTGCATCTATTACTTTCGGAGCTACTATGTCCATTTGTGCCCACTTAGGGTCACGTGTCATGTCGGTACCATCACACCTGGGGAAGATTCATGCTCACCAGATGATGTCCCCGAACCCAGGTCTGTGACATGGTGGCTTTGTCACCAGGCAGGTCAGCTGGTGCCCTCTATGCCCTAACCCCCCAGGGCTTCCGAGACGCAGCGTCTTGGGGATCTGCTGTGACACGGTCCCTTCTGTGTCCGTCAGGACAGTGGCGGCCTGCGCGCTGGGTGACAGGACACTGAGGAGACCTATCCAGTCAGCTAAGGCCCGACTTCATCCCAGCTCCTCCCCTGGGGGCTCCATGCTGTCTGCGGAAGGTACCCACACGACTCCATGTCCCCAGCACTCACTCCCTGGTCCCCTGCGCTGGCACTGTGCGATGTCCCCGTGAGGGGCTCTGTCCTGTCCCCCACTGTACAGACTGGGAAACTGAGGCCAAAGCCCCTGAGAAGGGGCACTTGCTGCTCCACTTGGGGCAGCCCTGGACGCCTGCTGCCTCCCCTCCCACTCTGTCCGAGGAGGCAGTAGGGCATTTCCTGGCCCTCTGACCTCAGGGCTTTGCTGGGAGGAAGCCCTGGCCACCCACGGCTCTGTCCTGCCTCAGTGGGGAGGACCCGTGTGGGCATACGTGTGAAATATATGCCTAGATACCTACATAACGTATGCCGGGTGGAGCTGCCGGGCATGGTGGCACACGACTGTGAGGCTGAGGCAGGAGGATCGCTGTGAGTTCCAGACCAGCCAGGGCTACAAAGTGAGCTCAAGGCCGGCCTGAACTGCACAGTGAGACCCTGTCTCAAAAAGACCAAAAACAAAACAAAACAAAACAAAACACATTGTCGAGCTGTGGGTGAATGTTTCCTGTATTGTTTTGTACCCCAGTTTTAAAAAAAGACTCTACGAAATGCCCGAAGGCTTTTCACCTGGGGTTTCACAAAGACTGTCTTTTTCTTTCCATTTTCCTTTTGTTTTTTCTCTTTCGCAGTCCTGGGGATGCCACCCTGGGCCTCAGGCATGCTGGGCAAGTGCCCCTCCTCCAGGCCACACCTCAGCCCTTTTCATTTTTATTCTGAGACACGGTCTCGTCCAGTTGCCCAGGCTGGGCTCCAACTTGTGATCTTCCTGCCTCAGCCTTCTGTGCAGCTGGGACTGCAGGTGTGCGCCTCCACACCCAGCCTGCGCTTTCCGAAGTGTTTCCTTGGAGCTCAGCAGAGTCAGCTCATCTTCCGCAGGGCTTCGGCTTGGTTCTGTGAGTCCCAGGGGTTCGGTTTGTTGTTAGCTGTTAATCTCTGGCTGTGACTTTTACCTGTGGCGGGATGTCCAGGGAAATGCAAACCGAGCTGCACTGAGATTCCAGGCAGGACTGTCACCAAGAATAGCACGATGCAGGCTAGGTGGCGCATGCCTGTATTCCTTGCACTTGGGAGACCGAGGCAGGAGGACCTCAAGCTCAGGCCTTGCCTGGGCAATTTACTGAGACCTATGTCAAAAGAAAAAATAAACTGTAACCCTAGCACTCGGGAGGTTGAGACGGGAGGATCATTGCAAGTTCAAGACCAGTCTGGGTTACACAGTGAGCTCAAGGCCAGCCTGAACCTCTCGGTGAGACCTTGTCCCAAAATACACACAGAAAGAAAGAAAGCTGAGTTCGATCCCTGGCACCAAAAAAAAAAAAAAAAAAAAAAAAAGAAAGAAAGAAAGAAAGGGAAAGAAAGCAGGCAGGCAGGCTGGGGGTGGCATGCAGTGTGAAGACCCAGGACCACAAAAATAAAGTGATCCTGCCTAGAGGTGACATTGCATAAAGTACAGGTGTTCTCACTTGAGGACAGGGATCTTCCAGGTCCCATGGTGAGCAGCAAGCCCTGGACATGTTGAATTTTTAAAAACTATACTACCTGGCCCTTTGTCTTTCTTTTGAGACGTGTTTATTCAATTAATTTGCCTATTTATTGATTGGGCTATTTTTTTTCTTAAGAGTTAATTGGTTTTTTTTAGTTCTTTTATTTAGTTCTGAAACGGGGTCTTGCTAGGTGGCCCAGACGGGCCCAGAACTTCTGAGCTCAGCAGTTCCCTGGGCACTGGGGACCCAGCAAGTGTGCGGCCACCGTGGCCTGTGTGTTTGGGACTCTGAACCGCCTCCGCCCGCTTCCTGCTTTCCTATTTTTCTAGGGATAGAACTGAGGTCCTTGCAAATACTGTAGCCCTAGGCCCAGGCTTTACCTTTTTTGGCCTAAACTTAATTTCAAAAGAAACTACAGCTATCCTAAATGAAGATCTGCATCACTTGCCAGAGATAAAAGGTCATAGTAAACTGGATATGGAGGTGAGTGCTTACATTATCCCAGCACCCTGAGAGGCTGAGGCAGGAGGATTTCAAGTTTGAGCCCAGTCTGGGCGACTTAGTCACTTAGTGAGACCCTGCCTCAAAACAAACACGTAGAAAACGGCGGGGGATGAAGCTCAGTGTGAAAGGCCCCGGTTCGGTCCCAAGTACCAAAAAACTTATTCTGACTATGATAAAAACTAGTAACTATTTTTTTTTTT
>PVJX010043000.1:0-13901 GCA_004027295.1 Dolichotis patagonum | reverse complement strand
CTTGAGTGCTGGGATTATAGGTGTGTGCCACCACTCCCAGCCTATCTGGAATCTATTTTAATTTAAAATTTGAGATAGGGATCCAACTTTATTTTCTTTCAGATGCTTGTCCATTTATTCTATGAGTGGGATAGTGTGCTTTCCTTATTTGTGCTTCTCTTTTGGAATTTTGGTGTTTATTTTTGCTTGTTTTCTCCTTTATGAATTTGAGAATCAACTGACATATTAGAAAATTCTGTTGGTTTTAAAAAATGGGATAGTGGAGTTGCGGGTATAGCTTAGTAGTAGAATGCTTGCCTAGCATGCACAAGGTGTTGAGTACTGAAAACAAGATTAAAATGAGATTGTATTAAATGTATGGATTGACATAGAGGGGAAATAATAGTTCAAGCTTTAGGACATGCCATACTTTTTTTCCTGATGAAAAGAAACCTTTCTGCCTTTTGATGTGGTTCTGAGAGGGAGTAGTTGTCACAACCTCAAGTACCATCCCTTATCTCACACTAGTCGAATTCCAGTCATACTGGCCTCGTTACTGTTTATTTAACTGGCTGGCTTGTTCCTTTTCTCAAAGCCCCCTTTTCTCCCCTGGAGAGCTGCATGACTCCTTCCCATGCTCCTTCCATTCTTTGCTGAAAGTCCCTTTCTCAATGGGGGACCCTAACCACGCAAGCTAAAACCACACTTGCCTCCAACTCTGAGCTCTCCTCACGTCACTACCCTGCTTGGCTTTCTTTACCACACTGCTTACTACTTTCTGAAAGGCTAGGTAATTTAATTATGATGCATATTACATATTACCTGTCTCCTCCGCTGCTGAAATGTGTGTCTCAAGAGAAGAGGGCAGAGACTCCTATTATTTCCACTGTCTTATCCCAGATGCCTAGAACTCTGTGTGGCCTATAATGTTCAGTAAATACCCACATTTGTTTAATTCAATTAAAGAAACTAGCTAGTAAGGTTTATTAAGAATATACATTGGGTTTTTTTTGTATTTTTTGAGACACAGTCTTACTGTAGTTTAGGCTGGCCTTGAATCACAATATAGCCCAGGCTTGCCTCGAACTCATGGTGATCCTCCTACCTCAGCCTTCAGAGGGCTGGGATTACAGGCATGTGCCTCCATGCCCCGCTGCATTGCATTTTAAAGATAAATATCAAAGGGGAAAGAAAGGAAGAGAAAAGAGAGAAAAAAGGCAAGCTAGTTATATTATTGGTGTCTCTTAGTTCATAGAAAAGGAGGGAATCTATTGGAGAATATTTTACACCCATATCTTGTACCCTGAGTAACTACTTTAAAGATAATAATTTGCACTGCTTTAACTATTGTTATTCTTCTATCATCTTGTTATGAAATTTTGCTTTACATTTTTTCACAAAATTAAAATTTTAAGAAAAGAATTAAATATCAAATATCTTTTGAACATAAATGGGAGTAATCATAGAGTTATTTTTTCTTTTCTGTCTAAGACATGGTTAAAAAATACTATATTTCATAATAGTGAGCTATTTCTGCATTTCTCCAATAAGCCCTACTTAGTGTACTGGTGTGTTATGATTTTATGATCTAGCTTGTTTTTTAATTGGTACTAAATGTGAGGCTGGTGTGAAGTCTTGTCATGAGTTTTTGTTTGGTTTTGTTATCACTATTATGCTTTGTTAAAAAATAATTCAAGAACTCCCCTCCATTTTTTTTTAATGCTCTGGATTAGTTGAGAAAGTATTGACATTATTTTTTAAAAGGGTTGTTGCTTAAGCAAATTCATGATCATTGTCTCTGGGTTCTTGAATTTTCTTTTTGTCTTTTAGTTTTTAAAAATTTATGGCCAGGTGTAGTGGTACATGTCTATAATCCCAGCACTTGAGAGGCTGAGGCGGGGGATCACTGTGAATTTGAGGCCAGCCTGGGCTACATAGTGAATTCAAGGCCAGCCCAAACTATGTAGGAACCCTTTCTTAAAAAGCCAGAAATATCCCAGGTGAGGCTTTCAGGAGGTGACTGGATGGTGGGGGCGTGATACTCATCAGTGGATTAGTTCAGAGAGTCGGTAGCTTAATGCGATGTTGGGAGGCAAAGCCTGGTCAGAGGAGGTGGGTCAGTGGGTGTGTGGCCTAGAAGAATCTGTCTCCCTCCCTCCCCTGTGAATCTCTCTGCTTCCCATTGCCAGGTCATCAGTTATTTCTCCTCTGCCATGTACCTCTTCCATGCCAGCCTACGAAGTGAATTGTAAGTCAAAATAAATCTTTCATCTCTGAAAAAAAGACAAAAATAAAATTCTATTGGTACATTTTAGATATACATAATGATAGCATTCATCGTAAGGAATTTGTACCTCTGCATGATACATCTTGCTTTTCCTTTTTTCCCATTCTCTTCCCCCCTTCATTCTTTTCCTTGTTTGCTTACAAAATTTTTCTTTCCATTTTTCTATTCTGTTTTATTCTTGTCCTTTTTCTCCTTTTCCCTCCTCTCTAGCTTGTTCCCCTTTCCATCTGAACATTTTCTTCTCATTTCCCAATATCTGTTATATATTTTAGTCCTTATTTACACTTTCAGTTCCTCACACCAGAGAAACAATGCAGTATTTAAACATGTATATCTCATTAATTTCACTTAAGAGTATGGTCTCAATGTGCATCCATTTAGCTAGAAATATCTCAAGTTTATCCTTCTTTATGGTAGAGTAGTACTCATTGTATGACCTCTCCCCCAACATCATCTTCATCCACTCATAAATTGATGGGGATTTGGGCTGACTCTAAGGTTTAGCTATTACAAACTGTGCCAATATCAGCATGGTTGTGCATGTATCATTGTGGTATGATGCTTTTTAATTTTTTCAGGAAGATACCAAGAAGGGGAATAGCTGGGTTGAATGAAATCTCTAGTTTTAGGTTTTTGAGGAATTTCCACAGTGCTTGCACCAGTCTGTACTCTCACCAACAGTGGAGATGGGTTCTTTTCTTCCCCACTGCCCCTCTAGCATTTGTTATTGGTTGATTTCTTCATGATCACCATTATTTCTGGAGTGACATAGAATCTGCAGGATTACTTTAATTTGCATTTCTCAAATTTCAGCCATGCTGAATGTTTTTTCAAGTGTTTATTTGCCATTTATTGAATTGTTTATGTATTTTACATATTAGTCCCTTGTAGAAGGAACAGCTGGAAAATTTTTCCTACACTGTGGGTTGTCTTTTCACTGTTGGTGGTATTTTTCGCTGTGTGAGAGCTGTTTAATAAGATGAGATTTCTGTTGTTGATTCTTTGTGATAGTTCCTGTGTGATTGGGTTTTGTTCATAAAGTCATTGTCTACACCAGTGTCTTCAAGAGGTTTAATCTGTCTAATTTTCAGCAGATTTAGTGCTTTTGTTTTCTTATTTAGATCTTTGTTCAATTTCAATTTTAGTTTAGTGCATGGTGAAAGATATATAGATCTAGTTTCAATCCTCAGCATATAGAGAGTCATTTTTTCCAGCACCATTTGTTAAAAAGACTATCTTCTTTCCAACAAAGGTATTTGGCTCCTTTTTCAAAGAGAAGGTGAATGAATGCGTTTGAAGGCATTTCTGCATCTTCTATTCCATTAATCCTCAGTTCTGGTTTTTGCAGTCCCATACTATTTTTATCACAGTAGCTTTGTAATATAATTTCTAATCAGAGATTGTGATGCCCCTGAATTGCCTTTGTTGCCCAAATTGCTTTTGTGATTCTAAGTCTCTTCTGGTTCCAAATGAATTTTAGGATTGTTTTCTCTAATTCTGTGAGATATGATTTTGATATTTTGATTGGGATTGCATTAAATCTGCAGAATATTTTGGAAGTATGACCATTTTACTATACTGGTTATTTATACCCAAGAACAAGGGATATCTTTCCATTTTCTGATATTCTCCTTGATCTCCTTTTGTAGAATATTATAGTTTTCAGCATAAAGGTGTTTCGTTTCCTTCTTTAGATTGATTCATATGTGTTAGCATTTTCAGCGTGATAAAAGAGCAAAATATAAAGTAAAAAGTAGCCTTTATTCCAAGGACATGGAGAGAAGTCTATGACTATAGGTGGTCTGGCTTCCTCTGACTGGAACATGGGGTATGGGATATACATATAACCTCTGACCGGGGGGTGGTACATTGATGACGTGCAAGGAGCTGTTTGGAACTTTTTTCACATGCACTGGGAAAGAAAAAAGGAAGTTGTAATAGGTGAAGGAGAAAGTGACCTCAAGGTAAACATCCTCTGATTCTGCTTCCCACTGCCATAATATTGTGTAACTTATTCTAGGGCAAAACTCTTTCACTATGTATTTCAATTTTTTGTATGCTATTGTGAAGGATGTTATTTTCCTAATTGTTTCTCAGTTAGTCTGTTATTTGTGTACAGGAATTCTATTGACTTTTCAGTATTGACTTTGTATCTATCTATGCTACTGAATTTGTGAAGTCTTCTGGTGGAGGTTTTGGGGTCTTCTATATAGAGTATCATGTCATCCACAAATAATGATAATTTAACTTCTTCCTTTCCTATCCTTATTCCTTTTATTTCTTTCTATTGTCTAATTGCTCTGTGTAATGTTTCCAGAACTATATCAGTCCTGGTGACAGTGGACATCCTTGTCTGGTTCCTGATTGTTGAGGACTATTCTATATAATTGTGGGAGAGAAATCATTTCATAATTAAATTGCGATTAGGGTTTCTTAAAGGCCTAGTGCCTTGCCATGCAGATTGGTTATGATATGTGGGAGCAGAATTACCTGTGCTTCAGATCACAGTTGAGGCCCCAATGGTCCCATGATGCTGTGATAAACCAGGGTAAGATTATATCAGCTGAGGATATCCTGGTTCCTTGAGAACCCCGTAGTAATAAAAGTAGAGTTTCACTTTGGGAAAAGGACAAAATCTATAACCTATCCTCTTGCCCCACCCCACCCTCCACATCAACATAAAGATCTTCATCAGCATAACCTTCACTGCTGCCCTCTAAATCATCTGATACTCATCAGCATAAAACCGTCTCAGCATAAAATTACCTCCACCCTCTGAGTCATCTGCCCACCCTGAGTCTTCCAATAATCCCTCTGATTATTGCATACACCCAAGAAATGCGGGTAACTCCGAATGTTTTTGTCCTTGCCCATCCTGAGACATTGACCTCTCAGCTTCCCTGCCACACATTATTAAATTTGTCTCTGTTTCTTATTTCTTCATCTTTTTACCACACGCCTCATGCAAGCGGTTGAGGGTCATGGCCATGATGTCCCTGATACCTGATTTTAGTGTGAAAGTTTTCAGTTTTTGTCCATCTAGTATGATGTTGGCTGTTTGGTTTGCAATATATGGATTTTATTAGTTTGTGACAAATATCTATTCTAATGTTATATAGGTCTTTTATCATGATGGGCATTGGGCTTTGTCAAATGCTTTTTCATGATCTATTGAGATAATCATGTTTTTTTTTTTGTTCATGGTTCTGTTAATATGATGTATTACATTTATCAATTTACATCTGCTGAACCATCCCTTTGTCCTTGGGATGAATCCTACTTGGTCATGGTATATAATTTGCTTGATGATTTGCTGAATTCTATTTACCAGTATCTTGTTGAGAAGTTTTGTATTTATGTTTCTTAGGGAGAGTAGCCTGTAGTTCTCTTTTTTGGTTGGATTCTTCAATGGCTTTGGTATCAGGGTAATACTTACTTTCAGGAGTGACTCTCAGAGTATTGCTTACCTTTCAATTTTGTTGAATAACTGAAAAGTAATAGCCTTAAATCTTCTCTAAATTTCTTGTAGAATTCATTGGTGAATCCATCAGGACCTGGGCTTTTCTTTTTTCATTTTTAAAAATTACATCTTTAATTTCAATGACATTGGCTTATTTATAATTTCTGTATCTTCTTGATTCATCTGTGATAATTCATATATATCCAGGAGTCTGTCCATTTCTTCTATGTTTTCCATCTTATTAGAATACAAGCTCTCAAAGGAGGTATTGATGATCCTCTGGATTTCTTTCTTTTCTTTTTGGTACTGGGATTTTACTCATAATCTCATGCTTGCCAGGCATGCACTTATGCCACTAAGCTAGATCCCCAGTCCAGATCCTCTTGATTTCTGCAGGATCTCTTTTGATTTTACCCTTTTCATTCCTAATAGCATGGATTTGAGTCTTTTTCTTTCCTTTTTTTTGGTAAGGTTGGCTAAAGATTTATCAATTTATTTAATGTTTCAAAAAACTAAGTGTTTGATTCATTGATTCTTTGTATTGTTTTATTACTCACCATTGCATTAATTTCTGCTCTGATCTTTATAATTTCTTCCATTGTATCAGCTTTGGGCCTGACTTTCTCTTCTTTTTCTAGAAGTGTGAGGTTTAACATTAGGCTAACATTAGGATATTTCTTTGTTGATAATTTTTGTCCAGTTGATCTATATATTTATGACATAAGGTTATTGAGCTCCCTCATTAGAACTATATTGTATTACTGCTTATTTGGTTTTTCATATCTACTAGTATTTGCTTTATATGTTTGAGCATGCTGATATTTGTTGCATATATATTTATGATTGTTACTTTTTCTTACAATAATGTAGTGACTTTCTTTGTCTATCTTAATCAGTGTTGACTTGAAATCCACTTTCTCTTCAAATGGAAAAGCTACACCTGAATTTTCCTGGGTTCTTGTCACATGGAGTATTTTTTCTGTCTTTTGACTTTTACTCTATTAATTTCTTTTTGAATTAAATTTTTAAAAATTAAATGTGTTTTTTTGTGTGTAATTTTGGTTCTTGGTTCTTTATAGATTCTGCCAGTCTGTTTCTTTTGATTGGAATATTGAGACCATTTACATTGATAGTTATGACTATTATGTACTGAATTATGCTTGTCATGTTATTTTTCTGTTTTTGCTCCCAACCCCTTTAACTGATTGCCTTGCCTGGTGGATTCATTCTATTGGAATTCATGGAGTTTTAATCCTATTTATATCTTTCTAGATTGTTTTTAAAACATTTTGGAAAGCTAGTTTGGCGAACATGAATTTCTTGAGGTGTTCTTTGTCATGGAAGTATATTATTTCTCCATCAATTTTGAAAGATAGTTTTGTGGGTATATCAATCTATGTTGAAAGATGTTTTCTTTTAGTGTTTGAAATATTTCAACAAGGGTTTCAACAAGAAAATATTTCAACAAGGGTTTATGTTGAGAAGTCTACTGTGATTTGCTTTATAAGTCATATGTTTCTTTTCTGCAACAGCCTTTAATACTCTGTTCTTGTGTTGAATTTCTGGAATCTTGACTATTGAATGCTTTTTTTTATCATGGCCAGTTGGAATTCTATATGTCTCACTTATCTGTATGCCAAATTGTTTTTCCATGCTTAGGAAGTTTTTTGCCATTACTTCTGGGAACAAGTTTCTTTTTAAAATGTCATTTGCAGTACCTCCTGATTTTTCATTTACTGTGATCAAGCTTATGTTATTCTTGTATTATCTAGCAGCTGTTGTATTGATTTTTCATGGTCCTTGCTATTTTTAATGCTACTTTAAATCTTTCTTTTAATGATGATTAGCTGCAATCCTGTCATCTAGATGTGATATTCTGTCCTTGCTTGGGCTCATTCTGCTGTATATACTTTCATTGGAGCCTTACATCTGCTGAATATCTGTTTGAATCTGTTTCATGGATTCTATTTCTTTCCTATGTTGAGTATTCATTGTTTACAATGAATGTAAGCTCTTCTTTTTAAAAATCTGCATTTGCTCTAAAGTCACTAAACCATGTTTTTCATTATGGTCATCATCCCTATATTTATCTGAGAAATTATTGCTGATTTGACTTTTTCATCTGCTCATTCATCTGCTTTGTTAATTCTCCTGTTTCCACTTCAGAGAGTCCAGGTGGGTGGCTTTTGAATTCTTCCAAATCATTGCCCCTTGGTTTTGCCTTTGGTGAGCTGGAAGTCTGGCATTGTATCTCACTTCTGTGCTTTCTCACGTTTTAATATTTTCTTTAGTTTAATTCCTGGGTTGATGTTTGTAAACTGCTTATAGGAGGTAACTTTATTGCTAGTATTGAGAGCCCTCAGGAATTGACTACTTCTCAGAGATGTCTTTCAGGTGTAGCTAGATTTTGGATTTTGAGACTTTAAAAATATCTTATCTCTTTAATTTATTGGGAATGAGAAGCTACTGCCTATTTGGCCTAGCCTCCAGTTCTCTGGTATTGGTACATAGTATTGTTTATGACCCTTAAGAAACCTCATTCTTGGTATACCAAGAAGAACAACTGATTCGAACAATTATGTCACTGTGGCTAAAGTAGTAGAATCACCAGTAACAATAGCATCAAACAGCCTAGAAAATGACAAACTGTGATAAGTATTAATTTGCCATCTTTAACCATATGACTATATTTGTGGTTATATAACAAAATTTAAAATAAACCAGAAATTTGTATTTAGTAAGTACACCCTCCCTATGCTGATCTTACCCTCCAGACAACAAGTTTAAAAGGGTTTAGGGGCTGATGCTGCCACTGGAAGGCTCCTTGCTGTGGGCAGGCAATGTAGGCAGAAAGATCCAACAGATCTACCTTCACTTGCTGGGTGCTGCCACCAGAAGGCTTCTCTCTGTGGGCAGCCAGCAAGAACAGGAACACTCAGTCAGGTAAGCACATGCAGGCCACCATCAGAGGCACTTGGTTCCTTCAGGTAGCCATCACCCTCCAGGAGAATCAGACAAACACACCCTTGTGTGCCTGCCACCATTGTGGGAGCTCCAGCATAGACACGCATGCTGATAGAAGCAGCCCCAACTCCACACCCTTAATCAGGAAAGCCCCAGTATAGCTGCACAGGTCTGGAGAAGATTGTCTCATGCCCTGCTACCTCTTTGTAAATCTGGGGTCAGAAGAACCCTGTCTCATTCCCCTACACCACAGAGAGGCAGCCCAAGTGGGAAGTGCCTGGGGACCCACAGCCAGCTTGTTGGGAGGAACCCAAGAGAATGTCAAGAGGATGGAGCAAAATGCAGTCTCAGACCTCCAGCCCACATAGAACAAGTCTGGGAGACACAATCATGGAAGAAAATCTAAGTTACACACCTGAAATCTCTGAGAGGATAGCAACTAAAATAAGGAAACAACTTCATGAGATTGTAAAAGCAATCAAATCAGAAATAATGTTTCAGGTAAAAGAAGAAATCACAAGCATAATGAAAGAACTTCTCAGCATATCTAAAGAAGACATATATAAAAAAAGAGTATAGGTAAATGATGGAAATCTTGAATGAACAATATAGAAAGGAATTAAAATGCATGAAACATATTCAAAGAGCTAGCTATCCAAGAATTTAAAAATTCAATCAAAATCTGGCAAAACTGCTTGAAAGACACTAAAGATAGACTTTCAAACCTTGAAGGCAGGATTGCAGCTAGTGATTGTGAAAAAAAGATCTCTTAAAAATAACAAGTAATTAAGAAATAACAATTCAGTGGCTGCAAGATGATGCAAACAAGCTATAATTTAAGAGTGATAGGTATCAGTGAAGAAGCAGGGGTCAACGCAAATGAAATTAAAAGAGGTTATTTATAGAAATAATAGCAGAAAACTTTCCAAACATGGGGAAAGGATCTGGCATGCAGATAAGTGAGCCTATAGAACTCCAACTAGCCATAACGAAAGTAAATCTACATCCAGACATATAATAATCAAGATCTCAGAAATTCAAGACAAGAACAGAGTATTAAAGGCTGTTAGAGAAAAGAAACAGATCACCAAAAAAGGAAAACCAATCAGAAACATGGTAGACTTGTCAATACAAATCATCAAGTCAAGAAGAGTTTGGAGTGAAGTGTTTCAAATCCTGAAAGAAAACAACTTCCAACCCAGATTGATGTACCCAGCAACACTATCTTTCAAAATTGATGGAAAATAAGATACGTCCATGATAAAGAACAACTGAAGGAATGCATGACCACCAAACCAAACCTACAGAGAGTGCTAAAGAAAATTCTAGAGAGAGATAAAGATGACCATGGTTCCAGGAACAACAGCAGAGGAGGATCACCCAGCAAGACAGGCAATTCAATGAAGGGGAAAAGTGGAGGACCAACAGCAGGAGGATAGCATTGCAGAGACAAACTGATGCATACTGACTATAACCATTAAAGTAGATGGCCTCAATTCAGCAATAAAAAGAAACACAGGGAAAGTGGATCAAGAAACAAGATCCATAAATATACTATATACAAGAAACATATTTAATTCAAAAGGAAATTCATAGATTGAATCAAAAGAGAGCAAACAATTGTTATATGTGACAAGAGACCAGAAAAAAGCAAGGATAACTTGCCCATCAACCACAGGATGGATAAGAAAGATATGGTATTTTCATATAAGGGAAAGATACCCAGCTATAAAGTAGGATAATCTTGAGACTTTCTAGGTAAATGGATGCAACTGGAGATCATATTCATGGGAAAAACAGTTTGAACTTATATGGGTGAACACTAGCCAAAAAAACAGAAGGAGTTAGTGGGATCCAAAAAAACAAATAGATATTATAAAAGTGATAAGGGAGGAAACACCTAGGAGGAGAAGGTGGTAACCACTGTTAATTTCTTATTGTCTTGTCTTGAACTCTTGTAATGTTTTCACAATTTTGTTAGGTTTGGTTCTGTTCTATCTTGTTTTGTTAGATTTTACTGTGTCTGATGGTATGGGCAACTATTTTGAACATAATAGCATGTATTATGGTAATCATGGTTGATTTTCTATTATCTTGTTTTGAAGTCTTATAATGCTTTCATTCATTTATTTAATTGATTTTATTCTGTTTTGTTTTGTTTGATTTTATTACGTGTGATGGCATGAAGAGCTATTTTGAAGAAAATGAGACATTATGGTAGACATTACTGATATACTTTCATCTTGTTTTGAAGTCTTTTTTTTTTTTTGTCTTTTTTTGATACAGGGTCTCTCTATGCAGTTCAGGCTGGCCTTGAGCTCACTTTGTAGTCCAGGCTGGTCTTGACCTCAAAACAATCCTCCTGCCTCAGCCTCCCGAGTGCTGGGATTACAGGTGTGTGCCACCATGCCCGGTTTTGTTTTGAAGTCTTAACATGCTTTTAATTTTTGTTTTGATTGGTTCTATTCTGTTGTGTTTTGTTTAATTTTATTATGTGTGATGGTATGGACAACTTTTTATGAAAAATCTGAGATATTATAGTAACCATTGTTCACTTCCTGTTATCTCATTTTGAAGTCCTGTAATGTTTTCATTCTCTTGATTGGTTTTATACTATTTTTTTATGTTTGATTTTATTGTGTGTGAAGGTATGCTCAACTATCTTGAGGAAAACAAGAGACATTATGGTAGCCATTGTTGATGTCCTGTTGTTTTGTTGTGATGTTCTGTATTACTGGCATTGTTCTGTTCTGATTTGTTTGTTCTTTTTTGTTTTCTTTTGTTTTATTCTCTTTAAAAGAAAAAAATAAAAAAATAAAAGTGTTAAGGGAGAAAAATCAAGAAATGGAAGCAGAGGAAGAAATTAGAAGCAAGACTCAGGGATAAATAAAGATTACATGAACTTTGGGAAAGTAATGAAGAAGGTAGGAAGGATAGAGAGAAAGAAGAAATAAACCAAGAACAGAACAGAATAACAAGGAAAACAGTAGAAACAATGTTCACACTCAAATATCAACGAGAACAAAAAATCAAGAAAAAAAAACCTGTCCACTTGAGGGTGTTTCTCCTCTATCACTGGTAGACAGTATGGGCAAAAGCCCAGATCTGTGTTAATTAACCCCAGTAAGACAGCTGTAGATTTACACTGGGTAGTGGATAATCCTAGCAAGGCTTTACCTTTAGTTTACTGAAGTTCTGGCTGATTTCTGGCTGTGACACTAGAACCTGATTTGTTCAGCCTGCAATAATCTGTGCGCTTCCTGCTGACTTGAACTCTGCTCCCCATGGTCTTGTACTTGGCTCCTTGATCTCCTGCCTGCTTGAACTCAGTTCCACTTCACCTGGACATTGGGAGCAGCTAAATGGAGCCTGTCCACAGCAGAGTTCCAAGCTCAGCTGGCTCCTCCCAAGATGGCTAATTACCCTCTCCTGACCAATTGCTCTCTCCTAGAGAACATCTGGACCTGAATAAATCACTAGCCACGGCAGTCCACTGCCTCCGCTGCTCCATTCCACTGGTGCATTTCTCTGTGGAGGCCACTAGGGTCATCTGCATCTACAGGTTCAAGCTGCTCTTCCCACGCAGCGAGGCAGGGCTCAGGAGTAAGCCGCCACCTTGCCACTCCCTTGTTCTACATTGAAGTCTTCCTCTATTTTCTTCCCCTGTGGGCTTTAATTCTCACTTCATACCCTTACTGGGGTCCAGGGACCCACTTCCTTCCTTCTTCTCTTTCTCAGATTGCTGTATTCCAGTGTCTGAACACCAAACCTTGTGGAGGCTGTTTGTGCTGTTCATCACTCTGCCATCTTCCCAGGAGTCTCTCAAATTTCACATTTTGCTATGCTCAGTATTATAAATATAGTTTTATTATTTTTCACTTAAAATCACCCTATATCACATATTCTCAACCAAATTTTATTCTTTCTTTTTTCTTTTCTTTTCTTTTCTTTTCTTTTCTTTTCTTTTCTTTTCTTTTCTTTCTTTTCTTTTCTTGTCTGTCTGTCTGTCTGTCTGTCTTTGTGTCTTTGTGTCTTTTTGTCTTTTTGAGATAGGATTTCACTATGCAGTTCAGGCTCTCCTTGACTCACTTTGTAGCCCAGGCTGGCCTCAAACTCCTGCCTCAGCCTCCTGAGTGCTGTGATTACAGGTGTGTACCACCATGCTTGACTGTCAACCAAATTTAAATTAATGAAGTTTGGCTGAGCATTGCTATGCTATCATCCTTCCTTTTTTCTATTTCCTCCTATAAAATAATCAAGTTATTTTCCTGGATTTAGTTTTTATAAAAATTTTTACTTTGTGTGATGCTGAGGACCAAAGCACACATGAGGCAAAGGCTCTATCTTTGAGCTATATTCCTAGCTCTAGTTTTATTTTTTACATAAGCATGTTAAGAAGAAAATAAAACAATTCCCCTTGTCCCTTAAACTAGTTTTCGTTCCCCTTGAATGCCTATCCAGTTCTAAAGCACAAACTCATTGTCTTCTAGATGCTTAATCAAAGCCTCAGATTGTCCCCACTCCCAGCTCAATTTCATTCTCTTGTGCCAGTTGAAGTTAGTCCCTTATCTCTAGTGTCCTTTGTGATACAGCAGTGTTCCCTTCAATTAGTTCTTGGGTTACATGTACCCTGGTCTGCTCTTCCTTCGAGGACTTCTTCCTGCAAACGAAGGTTAAATACTCAGTATGTGGTCACACTGTTCAAAGTGTGAGGTGATATGAAGATGAACAAGATTGACTTACATTTTGGTAAGGAACTCAGACAAGCAAGCAAAGTTATGATACAGTGTGAAGATGATACATATAAAGTAGAAAAAGAAAAAGCAGTGGAGAGAGATCTTTCAGTGCAACTGGAGGATCAGGAGAAGTTTTACAGTATTGGATGTGGAGACCTGGCAGGGACGATTTTGCTCATGTTTTCCATTCTCTGATCTCAAATGTTCTAAGAGTTCATTACACACATCTAAAAATTTCTTCATTCCAGGGGAGGAACTACTGATTTCAGAGCCCTGTGACTGGAGGATCTATGGTCTCCGTTCTAAGATCTCCACCATTCCTCTTGCTGGTGATACATTCTGGGTCACAGACTGTATTGAATTCCCTGTTCTATCCAGTATCACTCCACTCTTGGGACCTTTGGAGAAAAGCACCCTATGGCAATGGTAAGCAGCTCTAGAGAAATTTAGCCTGAAGGGGGCAGAAGACAGGATG
>PVJX010042999.1:0-13870 GCA_004027295.1 Dolichotis patagonum | reverse complement strand
TTAATTATAAAATAAACAGATAAAAATACTCATGAGGTCTGTCCCAAATGAGTGTGGAAAGGAGGTGGCTGGGGATACTATGAGGCTGCTTGCATTTGGGTCTGTTATCTTTTCCACTCTGCTGACAAGGAGCAAACCCTGTCATTGACCCTTTTTCTTGGGGACAGCAATCTTTGACTCCAGGACATGCCTCCTGAAGGGGAAGGAGGTTAATCAGGGTGGTGTCTTAGGCAGATGCACCATGGTGCCACCGAGGCACCATAAATTCTTTATAAGTATTTTGATTGTCTTAAGGAGGATGATTGTGGGAGTTCTTGGTAGCCTGGGAACCTGGGAAGTGGAAATGGCACCTCGTCAGGAAATGGTTTGTATAGATGCCTGAATAGCACAAGCAAGTGCTTGACCTAGGGGCTATGGTAAGGAGGGCAGCATGTGAAAAACACCAAGGTGGCCACAGCAGGAGGGGAAATGACCTAGAGGGAAGCCCGAAGGCATACAACCCGGCAGGGGTGTGGTTCGGCTGCATTGAAGGGGTTTGTGTGAAGGGGGAAGGTAGACACCTTGTCCAGCAAGGGAAATTGGGGTGGGGGCAAGTGGTTCCTCAGGGCTGCTGGCTACTGCTCTTGATGTTCCCATCCTTTGCACACCTATTCTTCCTTCAGGTTCTGCAAAAAGAGCCCAGCTTGCTGCTCAAATGTAGGACTTCTCCTCCCCTAATCAGAGGTCACCTATTTCAGCAAAAGCAAATATTTCTTTTACCCAAACACTTTGGATTTTTTCTCTGTTTTTTCTTGTACTTTTCCTTCTCACCAAAATTCTTTCCCTCCCTGGATCCTTCCTGATCACCTCCACTTTGCAACCAAGTGAGCATCCAAACGTTGGTCCATCCATCTGCTCACTCAATCTACATTGCAAAAATCCTTTCACGCCTGGCTTCCAGAGATGATGCAGGGCATTCCAGATGTTGTTTAGCAAGGATATCTGCTCCAGAAAGTGCCATAGCCAGATAGGTTGGTGCCAAGAAGTAAGAGAGAAGGATACCCAGGTGGACCCCAGAGGAAGAAGAGGGGTGTGTGTTGATGTGTTGTGGTGAGGAAACAGCAGAGAAGACTTCCAAGCGGGGAGAATAGCTGATCTACAACTCAAAAACCAAATGGAATTTCATGAGGAAGAGAAGAAAGAAGCTAATAAGAAGAAATACCGTGCTCTCATGCGTAGAAGATGATTGGTAGAGGAGAACGGGTAGAGCAAGAACTGGGTCAATGCAAAGTTAGCAAGGAAGCAGGCTCAGCTCTGGGAAAGACATGGAGCTCAGAGAGCTGGAACAGAGTGATGGGAGGGTCAGATCATAAAAAGCCTGCTACCCACCATGAGGAATACAGTCTTGACCCTCCTGTCTTTTAGCACAGGGATAGTTGGGGACAAAGTCAGGTTGCAGAATGGCCCCTCAAGGGGAGGAGAAACAATGGTTGGCAGGTCAGGGTGTGGCATATAGGTAGAGGGACCAGCTGACTAGAAGGCTGTTGCCTTCTTTTTCTTTTTTTTATTTTTGCAAATTTTATTACAAATACAATGAACATAACTGACAAAATGATATTACTTTTTAAAAATAAAGACTATCAATTAATTTTCCAATTTATTCTTTACATTATAGCTGTAAGTAGGGAAGATATAGGGTTGTTTGGTTAAGATCAGTAAAAAAGTTCAAAACTACATTTATACACATATAATTTCTTATTTTTCAATGCGGCATAATTTTATAAATGATGTCAGAGAGTACAATGATAATGAGTTTTAAAATTAATCTAAAAGCCGTATAAGTATTTAAAGAGTGATATAAATGTAGCTATATTACAGAAAGTTCTAGACAAAAAAACTACAAATAAGACAAATCAAAACCAAGCAAGATAAAAGCACATTGATCAATTCTCTTTCATGTCCATAGGGTTGTGTTTCAGGTATGAGGTACATGTTAAGAGTGAAATCTCACCTGGAAATTTTGAAATTATATTTCATAGGAGACATTTTGGTTTTATTTTAACTGACAATTATTATGTATATTTATAGAGTATAATATGAGGTTTCAGTACATGTGTGGATTTTGTAGTAATCAAATCTATCACCTCATATCCATAAGGCCCTACTTCCTGAAAATCCTAAAATTTCCTTTACAGTGAGCGTATTTATAACTTGTCATGGTCTTTTTCTATATTCAAAAACTAGCAGAAGTGAATATTACTACCAAATTATAACCTTCTTAAGACTAAGCTTTCTCCTTATAACAACCCCAGTTGTTTTCCTTCCATAGTTGTATAGAAGGGCAGGAGGCTGTTGCTTTCTCCAGGGCAAGAGATGGATTGCCCTGAGTGAACCTGGAACAGAGACAAGACAGACAATGCCACCTAAAGTGGTAGAGCCCAAGCAAGAAGAAGCTGCGGAAAAGCAAAGAAGGAAGTCCTGCAAATTCTAGTGCAGGCCTAATTAACTTTCTCTCCCGACTGCTTTTCCAGACCTCTTTCCTTTAAAGTCACTTCGAACTCGAGCCCTGTCCTTCAAGCTCTAGCCCTGTGTGTCTCTGCTCTTACCTTACATTTCCCTGAACATCCATATAGCCATGACCCCTCATTACTTTTTCTCTCTAATCTCTCCCAGTTTCTTCTCTTTCAGATCTCTTTTTTTGTCCCCTCCATTCACTGCTCTGTCCGTTTCCTTGCTTTCTCCAGCCTGACTCTGTAGTGAAAAGTGGGGCTGCTCTCTGGGCACAGGGACAGTCTGGCTTCTGGCCTCTAGCTGTGAGGGCTGCCTGGGAGCAAAGAGAGTGATGACCCTGGAAGGTTAGAGGAGGGAGACTGGGACAGAGAGGAGAGAGACCCAGAGAGGTGAGATCAAGTGTGGATTTAGGACAGAAATAAAATGAAATTGGCCATGCTTCTTCACTGAAACAGTCATCTTGGAAAAGATTTAATGAGGACCCTGGAGAGCCTCACATTTCCTTGTCCTAAATTTGGGAGGTAGCTGTGTGTGTGTGTGTGTGTGTGTGTGTGTATAATTCTGGCCACCATATCCTCCCCAGGGACTTGAAGAATAGACTTCCCATTCCAGAACCATCTGGAGTCCAAGGGGTTTCAAAGGAACTATGAGGAACCATTTGTGTATTTTCCATGTTAATAAGTCCAGGATAAGTTATTGATCGAATGTTGGGTGATTTGCTTGGACACTTTACATATATCTCCTTTTATACTCTTATCAGCCTTATGAGGAAATTATCATTTTAGTGTGCAATTTGGAGATGAAAAAGCTAGACCTTATAATGATTAAAAAAGTGTCAGTCAGACACAGTGGCATGCATGAATTTGAGTCTCGGCACTCTGAGAGGCAGGAGGATTGCAAGTCCCAGCTTAGCCTGCACAATTTAGCAATTTAGGGAGAGCCCATTTCAAAATAAATAATAAAGTGGCTAGGGGTATAACTCATGGTAAAGGCCCTGGGTTCAATTTCCAGTACCAATAGATGGATATATAGATAGATAAATAGACAGACAGACAGATAGACAGACACACTCTCAGGTTTTACAGTCTAGGTCCCCATGAGCCTTCTGCACATGGCCCCACCCACTCTGCAATGCACTCCTACTATTGTTACTGTTTAAAAACAGACTTAAAACAATAATGACATAAACTTAACCTCACATTTTATACTCTTTCTTTGGTAAAATGTTATAAATGGATATCATTCTATGGATATAGAATTGAAAATGTTTCCCACAGAATTTTTTAAAATGTTTTTGTTTTTAACTATCATATTGTAATCAGACAAATTTACAGGTACAGTGAAGCATTTCAATACCTGCATGTGACAGGCAGGTGAGCAGTCAGAGAAACTGGCTGTATCAGTCAGTGCTTGTTAGAGAAACAGAGTTTCTGTAAGATACATAAATATATTAGAATTTACAAGGTAAGCTTACAGTGGTGCAGGGTGTGTCTTCTCTTTTCAGTCAACCCATTCATTCACACCCAGAAGGATACTAAACCTATCAGTCGGGTACTTCTTACTTAAGTTATTGTAGCTATCACAGTGGTATATTCATCATTTCAATTGTGTACCATTTTTTTGTGTTGGGAGCATTCAAAATCTTCTCTCCTACCTATTAGGAAATAATCAATTAATAGTTGTGCAACGATAGTTACCTTATTTGCTACTATGAGTTGAATCTTAAGTATTCCCGCAAAGACACATCTACTAAAGGCTTGGTTTCCAGTCTCAGTGGAACTGTTAAGAGGTGAGGTCTAGTAGAAGGAAGTTAGGTCACTGGGGATGCCGTCCAAGGAAATGTTGGCATCCTAGCCCTTTCCTCTTTCTCTCTTTGCTTCCTAACCACTTCGAGGTAAGCAGCTTTGCTCCATCAAGTGCTCCACACTGTGATGTTCTGCCTCCCTACAGCACCAAAAGCAATGGGACCAAGTGGCCATGGATTGAACATTGTGAAACCATGAGCCTAAGTAAATCTTTCCACCTTATAAGCTGATTCATCTCACAATTTGTATCAATAGTAACAAGCTGGCTAACTCATGTGCTATAGAAATATCAAAGGCTATTCCATCTAATTGTACCCTTGAGCCTATTAAATTATCCTCTGCCTTCTTTCTTCTTTCTTTACACCTTTTTCAAGCATTGCTTCTTATAAAATTTTTATTCATTTTCCAGATGAAATATTTGGTGTCTTGAGAGGTTTGTTTGTTTATTTTTAAAGACTGCATCAATTAAGGTTTTTTTTTGTTTTGTTTTTGTTTTTTTACTAACTTTTACTTTCAGCCCTTTCACAGGGATCCCCTCAGCCTTGGGAGAGAGGTTATGTCAGAATTGTTTCCCAGCACTTTCAGAAATTCCGGAAGGAAATTGTTCACCCTGTGTTTGTTTGGTGGACTGTAAAAAGGCTTACTAGGCAGCCTCTAGAGATGTAAACAGGCAGGAGAGGTTAAGGCGAGGATGCAGGAGATGAGAAGTGAATGGGATGCTGTTTGAACATCAATGCCTTTGGGCCAGCAGGGAGCATGAGCTGGAAGGACCCTGCAAAGAGTATTAGTAATAACACTGCCTCAGTTATTTTCTTGTTGCTGGGACACAATACCTGACCATAAGTTAAAGGAAGAAAGGTTTATTTTTATCTCACAGTTTGTAGAGACTTTAGTCTATAATTGGCTGGGTCAAAGGCACAGTAGCACGGAAGAGGGGCTGGCAGAGAAGAAACAGTCCATGGCATAGTAGGCAGCAGCAGAGATACTATCTTCTTTCCCTTTTACCACCCATCCCCTCGTCAGTAAATCCATCATCTACGCCCAGAACTATGCTAAACTGATCAGTTGGACTCACCCAGTATCACGTACCCATGATCCAAAGCCCTGCCTATGTGTGTGTGAAACTGTGGAAACTGCTAGATATAAACAAGAACAAATATTATAGGGACTTCTGGCAGAAGCCTGATGTCCCTTGAGAGGGCTGTCTATTAAGCATTAAAGTGAAGGAAAATGTTATTGAAAAATAGAGAGAGGAGAATCCATTATGAAGTGGTAGAAAGTTTAGCAACATTATTGCCTGTGGTTATGTGGAAGGTAAAAAACGTGCACAAGAACTTCTTAATGTAGCTAAGGAGATTTCCAGGCAGGGCTTAATGGTAGTCCTGTTTTCTTTTTGCTGCTTATATTAAAATTTTAGGAGCGAGGGATAAGTTCAAGAAAGGAAGCTGTTAAAGAAAGGAGGAAAAACCTGCAGAGTTTGGAAATCCCCTGAATCTCCAGATAAGAAGTAATGTGAATAATAAAATGATTCTGAGATGAAATAAAATTTGAGGAATGACTAGAGCAACTTTTGACTTAAAGGTGAAACTTAGGGCAAGACTAATTTTTTCCGATAAGACCTCAGAAAGAATTAAGGTAATACCTTGAGAACTGTCCCACCAAAACAAAAACAAACAAACAACAAAGCAAAAACAACACAAAACCTCAGGACAGTTAAGAATCCTGGAAGGCTTAAACAGAAGCCCAAGGTGACAAATGGCTTCTCATGTTGAGATTCATTGGTATGACTTTTTTCAGAGATGTGAACTACAATAAGATCCACAGAAAGTTCCCAAAGCTTTTAGGAGAACTTTATACAGCAGCTTGAACTAAAAGAAAATGAGAAAGTACCACTTTTTAAAAAGGCCTTTACATTCACAAACGTGGATATGCTGAGAATAGTCTGAGAAACCTACTCAGTCACAACTATGAACAACCTTTCATGGAAAAAAGAGGTATGGCACAGAGGAAAGGACTTATAGCCATTGTGAATGGTTCTCAGAGCTGGACCCTCAACAGAGAACTGACCACTGGTGTTTGACCAGGTCTCAGAATTGCTTCGCTAGGTTTTTCTCTATGTCCTTCTCTTCCCCTCTGAACTGAAGGTCTGTAGCTCTTACCTTGAGCCTTCCCATCACTCATGCTGGGTGTGGAGACAGATAACTTCTTCTTGCACTCACAGGTTTTGTAAAGGGTGAAGATTGGTGTTCATTTCTCTACAGGACACCCAGGACATCTTCCTTAGTATTTTAGACCTACTGTTCACTTGCCTGAAATTATCTTCCTTCATCTCCCTAATGGGTTAATTCCTGGTAACTTTCTGAGACTTAGACCATGCAGACTTCCCTGTTTAATGAGCTAGTTTATAGAAATGTTTTCTGTCTTCCTATCAGACTTATCAGGATCCTTACCACCCTGAACTGAAATGGTTTACATACTGTCTGTCTTTCCCATTAACCTGTGAGTTTACAAATAGAAACAACTATGTCTTACCACTTTTCACGCATCCAAAGTCATCGCGAAAGTAATACAGGTATTCAACAAATATCTGATGATAAACAAGTAAATGTGAGGGTACAGATCATATAAATACTTGATAAGGCAAAGTGAATTCATACAACCTAAATGGTATTTGTGATAACTCTTAGATCTCAACTGTAAGATTTTCACAGGGCTTACCAACTGAGGCCCAGTGAGGAGATCTAATAGGTGAATTCAGGGATAGGGTCCTTTCTTGGGTCTTTGATGTTTGGGAAATCTAAATGTACTTACCATGCTCACTTCAGCAGCACATATACCAACTGTACTTATTAAATAGTTAGCTGTTACCAAAATAATAAGTAGTTTCATTTTGGGGAGAAATGCTGAGTGCTTATTCTTTCAGGCATACTACAGAACATGAAGGGAACCAGTGACCCTGGGAACCGGAACATCAAATCCCTAGAAACTATTTCTGATATAAACTTTTCTGTCTATGGCCATACCACCCTGAACATGCCCAATCTCATCTAATATAAACTTTTCTGTTGGGAAAACTAGCCTGGAAACTCATGTTAAGCTCTGTGTCTTTGCTTGTCACTGCAGCCCATAGTATGCACTGAAACATCTAATTGGTTGATTGTTGACATATAGGGAGGAACAGAAGGGCAGGGGGATATGTATGTGAAAATTGTTCTAGTAATACTTGATTAGGATTTTTTTATGAGTAGTGTGCACACAGAGTAGGAGTGATGTTGTGAGGGACTTTGGTGACACAAGGATGGGATCTTCAATGGCTGCTTCTCCCACAAATTTCCCAACAAAGCCTTCTGTTTGCCTCCTTGCTACAAAAGATCACTCCCGAGAAAGTAGGAGGAAGCTTAAGCTTCCTGCTCTCACAGAAACCTCCTCTGAATGCAAGGGAGCCATCTTGCAAAGAAAGATGATTCACACTGGGCTCAAAATAAGATTTAGTAAATGGATTGATTTTTCTGCTCTTTTTTCTACTTTTCCCTGTGAAAATGTTGTAGTTGAGATCTAAGAATTATCACAAATATGTATGATTCAGACTGCATAGAACTTATATACGAAGACAGTATGGGAGCCCACATGCAAAATGTGTTTTAACCTCTCTGATATTCTGTGTTTGCATCTGCTCCCCAGTGCTAACATCACTTCTCAGCTCCACATCAGATCATCAGGCATTAGATTCTCCAGTGCAGAAACTAGATCCCTGACACGTACTGTTCTGTTCGCAGTAGGGTTTCTGCTTATAGGAGAATCTGATGCCACTGCTGATCTGACAGGAGAGCTCAGGCAGTAATCTGAGTGAGAGGGAGTGGTTGTAAATACCAGTGAAGCTTCATTGCCTTGCCTGTTGCCCCATTCCTGCTGTGCATCCAGGTTCGTACAGGCCTGAGACTGGTATCAGTCTATGGCCCTGGAATTGATGACCCCTGTTTTAAGGTACTGACAAAGTCTCTTCAACTCTAAAAGCCCTTTCAAGCCAAAGCTGTCACTAGCTACTATGGTGATATGTGAAAAACAGAAAAAATATTCTTTCCTCCAGGAGGACAAATCTGTGGGTCAGAAGCATGGCCTGATATGCAAAGCACAGACAGGGCTTACAATTTCACTCATGCTTGGCTTCAGGTCTGTATAGAAAACACTCCCCACGTCACGGAATGACAGTCTTGTCATGGAATTAAGTGCTCTGCAGCTTGGATCCCATTCTGTAGGGCTGCATGGCAGCACTTTTATTCCCCATATGTGCCCTTGCATATTGAGTATACATATGTCCTCACTGACCTTCATTCCTTACCAATGACATCAATCTGAAACCAGTAAAGAGGGAGGCAGAGGGAGAGGGAGCCATCTCAGGGTAGTGGCGTGGCCCAGTGAAGGAAAGCTGGTAGGGTCAGCTGGAGGGTCCTGGGACATCAGAAGCAGAGAGAAATGATCACAGCAGGGAAAAAACTTACTTATTTGGCACTTCTGGCCAAATTCATATTCGGATGTGGAAAGGAAAGTCCAGGTGCCTAGTTTCAGAGGTTTCGCTTCATGGTGCTCTGTGGATGGGCACCTGGCTTCTTGGGGATTTCTCTGAAATGTCCTGTTTGAGCCTCTACCTGGGCTTGCAGGTCCCACCTCAAAGGTTTCTGACAGCTCCAGCCTGGGTAGCAATCAACAGAGGGGAAGTGAAATTGGAGAGAGTGAAGAAAATAGAACCAGAAAGTAAACCAATTCTATAGGAAGATATTTGTGCCAGGAGTCTAATTTTTAAAAATATTTTCTTAAAGACCTGCAACATTTTTGATGCTGGAGATTGAACCCAGGACTGAGATAACTCTGTGATGTGGAAAAGTTGTATGGGCTCTGGGTCAGCAGTAAAGCTGTAATCCTTATTCTCAGGAGTATGGAGTTAAACTGTGACACAAAGGGAGCCACGGGGTGCAGGATTGGGGAGCCACTCTGCTGCTGGCTCCGTACTGTGGCTGGCTGTGAATGTAAAGGATGCCCTTTACCCCATGGTGACTTTCATCTCATTAGGAGAGGGCCAGAGATCCCTTAAGGATAAGGGATTTACTGCTTGGTAATATTTACAAACTGAACATTTAATGGCTTACACATGAAGAACTGTCAAAAATATTAATTATATTCTCAGATTATCCATGAGACCAAAATGGTTCTGATGAGTTGGAAATCTGAGCTCATGTACCCCTGATGCCCACCTTTCCTCCTGTACCTGAATCAGGACACAAGTGGATAGGGTAGGGCTGGGGCAGCAGCAGGTAGGGACTGAGCTAACTCGCAGGCCTCTGACAAGATGGCTGTCCTTCATCTGTGTAAACACAGCCACCAGCAGACATCACACCTGTGCTATCCCCCTGAGGAGCTTTAGCTCTGCTCCTAAAGCTCTTTATCTTTCAGGTGGGCCTGGATTCCCAGAACTCTTTGGCCAGTAGTGTCCCTATTTATATTAGTACCTGATGCTGTATGGTTCCAGAGAGTAGCCACAGTCCTTGGTAACTCTTAAACACCTGACTTGTAGCTAGTCTGCTTTAAAAGATGTAAGACACACAATAGATCTTAAAGAAGAAAATGTAAAGTACCTTAATTATTTTTAGATAGATCACATGTTTAAAAGGTGTTTTAACTGTGTTGGATTAAATTAATATTTAAATTAATCTTATCATTTCTTTTTTTAAAGGGGTGTTAGGGACGGAAACCAGGCCTTTGTACATGATAAACATTTGCTTTACCACTGAGCCACATCCTCAGCCTCACCTATTTCGTTAATGATTTTAATGTGGCTACTAGAAACTTTACAGTTCTTAGAGGTCTTGCACATATATTTGCTGACCACAGCCACTCTAGAACTTTACATAGTGTTTACAGCATAGTGGATGCTCCTAAGTGTGATTTGAAGTGAAATCCAACTAAATGCACAATTATGTGTCTAACAGCTATGATTCATATATTTTATTTAAGCAATATCCCTTTCTCTTAGTTTTTATTTTTGTTTCTCTATTCAAACATCTGGACTTGACATAAAAGATCAAGATAGCCAGAAAAATATTTCCAGATATTATTTACAGATATTTCTAGATATTATCCATGGTACCAAAATGATTTTTGGTTTTTATAATGTAATGGTTTTTATTCTGTAAATAAAAGATCTCCAAGTCCCTTTACTGTTATTCTCTTGCCTGGGATGTACTATAGTCTCTCAAGTACAGTGAGATAATTGGTCATACAAGGAGAAAAGGCAATTTATTAACTATGGATCTTTCCTGTAGGGTGTTGGAATTGATTTCAGATTTCTTTCTTTCTTTTTTTTGGGGGGGGGGTGTCAAACTCACAGCCTCACACTTGCCAGGCAGGCACTTAAGCCACTAAATTAAATCCCCAGCCCTGATTTCAGATTCTTGATGGTCTAAACTCTAAGACCTTTTGGAAAACTTATCCTGGATTCAGAGTCTCTGTCTACTGGAAATCACATTGATCAGAATAAGTAACAATTCTCTGTTAAATATAATAATATGATATAAAGATTTCAGCTTGAATTAAGAATATAGGGGAAACAATGGTTTGTAGAATTTTAGAACTTTGCTAAATCACCAAGGAGAAGAAATCACACATTAGTTACATTTCCTGTTTTCTGAAAACTGACAACTGCAGGAACCAAAGAGCAAAGCAAAGTAGGATGATGATTTTCTAGTTCACATATACTTTCCAGCTCTCTTGCCGGCATTTCCTGCCTATGACTTCTGCCCAGTGCACCCCCTGCCTGGTCCCAGCAGGCCCTCCCAGGGTGATCTGCAGGGAGGGGGACTGTGGGCTTTGGGGAGGGGCCCCTAGGACCAGCAGCAGAGGGGACTACAGTTTTTGGGAGTTTGCTTGTTGGATTCCTTGTCAGAATGGTTTTAGTTTCTCTCCTCAGAGGAGACAGATTTGAAATGAATTTCAGATGCTTTCAGAACAAAAATGCTACCCAATTGCATTTCAGTCTTTGTCATAGCCATGCAACAGAGCAGGAGGCAAAGAAAGTGCAAATAACTTTCCAGAATGAAAACCTTTTTGTTCCTTCCATGTCACAAAGCTTCTGTTTGGTGCCTAGGGAAGAAACAGTATCCTGAAGAATTCCAGAAAATGTGTTCAATTAGGTCAATACTGTTGTTCACACAGTATCCCATTTGCTACCATTTTCCTTGACAAATTATCTCCACCTTATAAAAAAGGAACTAAAAATGTAACCCTTTTCCTGAGATAGAATCTTCATCTACAGAAAGACTGAGTGAGGTTTCATAGATGTTTCTTTTTAAACGTACTAGAGCTTGAAATAACTAAGCTTTTTTTCACCAGATTAACTCTTCTAGAAACAAAAAATAGAGCTCGTGCTAACATCCTCTTTCACGCTTTTTAAAAGAATGCGGTGCCATGAAATTGAGGAAGGAAATGAGACTGTTTGCCCTGTCCTGCCTTGCTAGTTATAAAAACCACACTTTCACAAAAGGATATTGAACTATCTCAATTGGCTTCACACGGAGTTAGCTTTATGGCCATAATGCAAGATAAACTTCAAGGAAAAAAACATGTTCACTGATTTCCCCTTATTTCTAAATTTAGTGGGTAAATATAGTACATTAACCTCCAGGTGTGGTGGCACAAAACTGTAATCTCAGCACCCAGGAGGCTGACACAGCAAGATTGCTTTGAGTTCAAGGCCAGCCTGAGTTACATAGTGAGTTCAAACTCAGCCTGAACTACATAGCAAGACCTTGTCTCAACAAACAATCAAGCAAGCAGACAAGCAGAGAGACACTTCAATAAATAGTAGCTGACCATGGAATAAAAATATGGCAATAAACCACATGACTTAAATGTTTCCTCTGTCTTCCTCATCACATGATCCACTCATTCTTCATTCATTCATTCATTTGCTCAAGTGTGTATGTCAGGCCTTTTGCTAACCTCTAAGCATGTGGTTAAGAAGAAGTCAGTGTCTGTTTCTAGGAAGCTGTCAGCCTGGCTGAGAAGATTGTATGTACTAAATTCACAATTTGATCACATAAGCAGAAGAAAAAAATGGAGTAGACAGGAATGAAAGACTACCCAAAGATTTAGCAAACTGTTTTTGCACACAGAAGGAACAAGTGACCTGTATTTCAACTAGGAAGTCTGCTCCAGATACTTCAGGATTTTGGAGTTGAAATCCAGGTCCTGGAGATGAAAGGGGCAGTAGGAAACTGTTCTGGCGAAGGGAACAACTCATACCCATACCAGTGTCCCTCAGCATCTGCCCATGAAGCACTGGGTCTAGAACCTCCAAAGTTACCAAAATCTGTACATGTTCAAGTCCCTTATGTAAAGCAGTGTGGTGCTGGCATGTATCCTATATCTACTTACAGACTCTAGGTCATCTTTTAGGCTTCTAACATCTAATGCAACATAAATACTAAACAAAGAATTTTGATTATAAGAAATGATAACAAGAAAATGTAGTTAGTTGTTCACTATAGACACAGTTTTTCTTAAAAAAATATTTTTGATCCAAGTTTGAGCAACTCCTTGGAGGTAGGACCCTGTGGATATAGAAGAACAACTTCCCCAGAAGAGTAAAATACCTGATGCGTCAAAGAAGCAGGTGTTAACTTCACCTGAGTTGGAGTACAGGGTGCCTGGTATGTAGTGGGAAGTAGATCTGAATTGCTAATAACCTTGCATGCTATGTTCAGGGGCTAATATTTCAAGATTTAGGGAAAAAAGTACATGAAACAGACTTCTTGTCAAGTTTGTCCCCCCCCCTTTTTGTGGTCCTGAGGATAGAACCCAGGGCCTCATGCATGCTAAGCAAGTGCTCTATCACTGAGCCATATCTCTAAGTTAGTTCCCCTTAGTTTTATATTTCTGCACATCTTTTGTGCTTTAAGTACAAAGTGTAAAAAGGAAAAACAGGAGAAATATACAGCTAAGGTAATAGCTGGTGTAACATAAGCAGATAGTTATGAAAGGAGCCTGGCTTTTCTGGGCTAACAGAGACTCAGTGTCCACACATTGAATGACAGAACCAAAGTAATAGTCTGCAGCTAGAGCCTGGTTCTTTCAGAAACTGTAACGGTAGGG
The DNA here is from genome assembly GCA_004027295.1 of Dolichotis patagonum. NCBI lineage: Eukaryota > Metazoa > Chordata > Mammalia > Rodentia > Caviidae > Dolichotis > Dolichotis patagonum. Next base: position 431 of record PVJX010042999.1, on the reverse strand, counting down.
AGATCTGAGACCCGGCCCTCTAAGTGAGACCTTAGAAGTTCACAGGTGATTTAAAACAAACTCTTATGATGAACAAACTCTATTTCTCAGCCACTGTAGGACAAGAGCCCCAGAAAAACATCAGGAGACCTGGCCATGGACAAGGCCATAGGATGCTGGGTAGAAGTGTCCTCAAAACTTTTCAACTGGAAGAGAAAGAAAAAGAGAGACAGAATAAAACCCCTCCCACTCAAAATAAGCTTGTACAGTTTCCAAAATATATGTGGAAAATGAATGATAAGAAAGAACAGCCAAGCATAGTGGCACACACCTGTAATCCCTGCACTCTGTAAGGCTGAGGATCACAAGTTCAAGGCCAGGCTGAGCAATTTGGTGACTTAGTGACTTTTTTTTTTTTTTTACAAAGGTCTGAAGATGTAGCTCAGTATGGA
>PVJX010042998.1:0-13881 GCA_004027295.1 Dolichotis patagonum | reverse complement strand
ACAGTTTCAGTTTTAATAAATGTCAGACAGTGTAATTATAGTTAAGCACACAGCCTTATGCCATGCTATGGTTTGGATATGGTTTGAGCATCTTCTCAAAGGATTCACATGATGGAAGATTGTTCCTCAGTGCAGTACTGTGAGACGCAGTAGACTCTTGAGGGCTGGAACCTAATGAAAGGTCATTGGGAGTGCTTCCTTCAGAAGGAATTAAGTCAGAAGAGCTAGCCTAGCCACTCCCAACTCACTCTGGCTTCCTGTGTTGCCATGTGATCTTTGCTTCTCATAATCCTACCATGACTCCATCCACCATCATGTAATGTAGCCATTGGTACCTCACCAGTGGCTGAACTGGATAAAACTTTCTGATTTTGGATCTTCAGCCTTTAAAATCATGAACTAAATAAAACTTTTCTTTACAAATTATTAAGCCACATGCATTTAGTAGTAGCAATGGACTAATACATGAGGGCACAGATGAGGATCAACTGATTCTTATTGAGATACCCAAGCTGAAACCTACAAATGTGTAGAACTTAGCCAGACAGAATCCGCATATATGTATGACTTTGGCAGGGGTTGAGGGCAAACAGTATTCAGTATTAGAAAAACTGTGTGTGCAGAGACTCAGAGGGGTGAAAGTGTGATCTGCTTTAGAAACTACTGCATCTCCCAGGATTTCACTACAAGCAATGAAATTCCCCTTTTTACCACAACCTTCTATACTATATTATACCTTTTCTAGGCCTTCAAGCTCTTTTCTGGGCTTTGATGGTCACTCTTAACTCATACATGCTTGTCCACTCTCTTTTCACTGCACTAATTTCCTGGCTGAGCTTATGTTCACTGATACCAGTACTGAACTCTGAATACTCATAGTCTTTCCCTGGCAAAATTCTGATTCAGATTGGAATTCTGAATTCCCCTTTCTCAGGTCAAAGTCGGGCAGAGTTAACTTTGTTATAGTTTTATGTAAATCCTGTCAGACTTCAACTGCATGATACAAGGCAGGTGCCTGAGCTTTGGAGTTAGATGCACATGAGTTTGAATTCTGATTCCTCCATTTATCATCTCTATGCTTTTGGACAAGGTACTCAACATTTTTAATGTTTCTTTCTCTATAACATAGCAATGGTGATACTAACTGCACTTCACAGTAGTTGTGAAGATTAAAACCAATATAGCAAAACTCCTTGGATAGTGCTTAACACATAATAGGTGTTCAATAATTGGTTTTATTATTGACTACCTCCACATTTATCACTAGGTGAATCCTCTGGGTTTTGTCTAAAGGACCTACTCCAAACCTTTTCACTTTCCTTACCCTTCAGTGTTCTTGGTCTTCTTCTTACCTCTGTGACAGCCTCTTGCACTGTTTCTACAGCTTTTCTTTCTCTTATTCCTAAGTGTAAGCATCTCCTCAAAACTCTGTGCTCAAAAAAATCATTTTTATTGCATTTTTTCTTGGCAGTTTCCTCGCAGACTTCTGTAAATAACTTCTAAAATCTTATCCCTGGTCCCAGCTTTTCACTTGAGCTCCAGACATGCTTTTCAGACTCCTAATTGGCCATTTTCATCTGGATATCTTAAGGGCCCTGCAACCTAGTTAATGCTGAAGTAATGTTAGGTGAAAAGAGAAGGAATACAGTAGGTGTGGTGAAATATGTTTGAATATACGTTATGATCTACTATTAATAAACTAGGAAGAATTTAGCAAGTCCTGCACAGAATCTTCTCTGTGACCATGTATCATCAGAGAAAATGATGCTCTTTTCTTTTGAAAGTAGAGAGGGCACCTCTAGAGTAAGAGTCTTCTGACCTGCTTCAAGGAAATGTCACAAAATAGTTCCTAGGTTTTATGACCTCCAGGGAAGAAGCAGGGATGGAAACAAGATGAAGATGACCTTTCCATTTCTGCATTTTATCAAGTGCCAAGTTGGCCATCATTGTGGGTAGCATGCCCTGAACCCCTCATCATCATTTCCAACTCTGCTCATCACCTATATCTCAAGTGTTTTCCTTTTGACCACTGCATGTCTGTTAATGGCTTCACCATCTTTCCAGAGCCTGAACTCAAGGCGTCCAGCATTTAGGAATTGCCATGTACTCTGCATTCCCCTCCTGTCATTTCTCAGGTTCACACTTCGTCCTCTTTTTCCCTAGTAGAGGCAATCCATTTCCAGTAGCAGGCTGCTTGGGTACTGTCTTACTCAGAGGTTCCCCTTTCATGTCTAGATTTCTGGGTGGGGAAGTACAATTCACAAAACTCCATGGTAAACAAGAATTTAAAACACAGGGAAGAGAATACCCTTGAGGAATATTTGGTACAAGCTTTGAGGCCACAGGAGTTGTCCTTGCTCTGTAGCAAATGACAGCCTTTTAAGGAAAAGTTTGCATGCTCTAGATTTGACCATTCTGTCCTCCATGTGGAGAAAGAATCAAATTACAAAACTGTGCTCTTAGGATACCTTTTTTCAACGCTGAATTCTACTGAAAACCGTTATTGATTATGTTAACACAATTGGCTAAATCACAGTAGAATATGTTTCCATTACAAGCTGATTTAATCAGTTGACATCTTTAAAATGCTATTTTAATCCATGGAAGCAATTCAGCCTGAGAATAATATATCCTAGGAAAACTCTTTTGCATGTTCACCAAAGACATATGAAAGATTACTTATAGTTGCAAAATTCCCTAAACTGGAGACTCCCCAAATGGCCATCAACAGAAGAAATGATGAACAAATAATGCTATGTTCATACACTAGAAAATTACCAACAACAAAAAGGGTGACCTTTAGACACAATCATAGCTAAATCTCAGAAACAATGCTGAACAAAGTGAGTCAGAGAACATGTGGTTCAGTATAATTCCATTTATGCAGAGTTCAAAATGAGGTAAATCGAAGTAATATATTAGATGAAGATAAATACCTATTTAATAAAGGCTATTAAATGTAAGTAAGGGATAATTAGCACAAAATTCAGAGCAGTGTCTAGCTCTTACAGATAGAGGCACACATGTGTAGGTGGAAGAAGGGCAGGGAGGGCTTTTGCAGGCATTCTGTTTCTTAAAGAAATTTTTTATGCTGGGGATGGAACCCAGGACATTGTACATGCTAGACAAGTACTCTACCACTAAGCTACCTCACCAGCCCATAGTATTTACTTAAAATGGGTGGTGGGTACACAGATTTTCACATTTTTATTGTTATTTAAACAGTGTGTTTTCACAGTGATATATGTGCACCCATGTTCATAGCAGCACAATTTGTAATAGCTAAATCTTGGAAACAACCAAGATGCCCATCAACTGCAGAGTGGATGAAAAAGATGTGATATTTTTATGCAATGGAGAATTACTCAGCTATGAAGAAGGATGACCTTGAAGCCTTCATAGGTAAATGGAGAAAACTTGAAACTATCCTCATTAGTGAAATAAATAAGAACCATATTTATAAATATCACATTATGTCTCTAGTGTAAAAAATAATAAGAACTTTAGGAGTAATAAAACCCAAAATGTGTAATTGCTACTGTAAATAAGAGAGGAAAAGAAAGTGCTCTAAAGGATATAATTGCATGTATGTTTAAGTGTGTAAGATGAATGACCATATTACTCTATTTGTGTTATATCATGGAGCAGAACTGTTGACAGTCTCATTGCTTGAATGTGTACTTTGTATGTTATAACTTTGTAGCTTGAACAACTATTTCCAAGATGACAGTATGTAAGTTATCAAGTAATGACTTCTCAGTATTTTTTGTTCTTTTTTTTTCTTTTTCCCCTTGGAATCTTGTATTGTTGCTACCCCTTTTTCCATTTTGTTTGCTTTGTTTTTAAATAAAATAAAAAAATAAACAGTGCTTTTTCATTAAACTGCATACTACATGTGTAATGTACCTTGTGGTTTGTAAAAGTTATTTTTTAAAAGAGAATATTTCTGTAAGTTTTTTGAAGTGAAAAGATAGTTCTTACTTTTACCTAGCTAGAACTTCCCCTCCTTCAAAACTCATTTTAAACTTCCTTTAGAAGCCTTTTCTGATTCCCCAGGTTGATTAATACAGAAAATGTCAAATGTATACAGCAGTAGAAAGAGTAAAATAATGAACAACCATGTAATTCACCCAGTTTTAACAATAATAAATATATAGGTAATTGTGTTTCTTCTCTACCCTGACACATTTCTCTCTTCCCACTGAATCATTAGAATAGAAATCTTACCCATGTGATCATTTTATAAGATGTAAATACTTTTATACCTAATCAGTGTTAAAGTAACTACTTTCATAAAAATCTCTAAAATAAAAGGGCTCTGATAAAAATATATAATATCAGTCACTTAAAATGTATCAATGACTTGGTAAGATTATATTCTATTAGTGTTCAGTTTTCACCAATTGTCTTATACCTTTTGATTTGTTTGAGTCCAAACTGAAACAGATTTTACACATTATATTATTTGGTTGTTAATCTCTTAAGTCTCTTAGAAACTAAGATTTCCCTCTCATACCAATTTTTTTTCCTTACAATTGCTTTGTTGAAAAAAACCACATCAGATCAATTTCCTAGCCCAAATGTCTGGCTAACTTAGTTGTCTACTGTTCTTTTCATACTCTTCTCTGTCTTCCTCTTCCCCATCATTTTCTATTTCCTTGTACACAGTTTTGGAAAGTATAGATGATAAAGGATGCCAGTAAAATATAGAAAGGAAAATATAAAATGGGGCCCTACTTCTGTATACATCTCTATTCTAGGATTCTTTGTAATCAACTGGAATCAGGTTTATTTGCATATTTCTTTCCAGTTCTCTTTGAGGATCAAGATTCTGCCTTATTTAATTTTGTGTCCCCTGCTTTACACAGGGCTTTTCACAGAGTAGGTGCTAAATGAATGTTTATTGAATGAATTAACGATGTTGCTTTCTTGTATGGCTTACATATTATATCTTCTTTTGCAACTTGGAAAAGGATGAAGAATTTGTGAAACTTTTATTTCAACCTCCTGAGGTAAGGTATTATGCAAAACTCTTTTGATAGTTACTTTTCTTAAAAGGTTTTTACAAATTTCATTGTGAAGAGCACTTTATTTATTGTCCTTTCCTTTCTTGCCCATTTCCTGCACCACAGCAGTCTTGATAAGCATGTTTGAATTTAAACACAAAAGTTCCCTGCTCTGTAACTCGATGGGGGCGGTGGCGTCCAGCAGCCTTGCCCTCAAAGGGAATGGTGGGTTAATGGCTTTTGAGAAATGCCTTACTCACCACAGCTTCTTAGAAACTTCTGAAGCAAGTGATCACTTACTGAGATAGTTTTGCTTTGTTCTTGAATTCCAGGTGTTATGGCCTCTTGTAAATCACCCCCCTCACTGTCTCAAACAGCTTCACTAATGAAATCCCAGCCAACTTAATTCCTTGTACTTATTCTAGTGTTTCCTCCTGCTTTTCAATTGAAGCATGTGAAGGATGGCCAACCATTCCTTCTTTTAGCTTTGTAACAACTACTTTAATTCTTATGTATTCTTTCCTATTTTGTCACAAACATGGAAGTTAAGAAGATCACCAAACAAGAAAACTTTTCTAATATGCTATTGGATTTGATAATATTGTGCTCCTTATTCATTTGATTCTTTGAACAGTTTTCCTAATTTCAGGCAATGAAATTGGCTCATGGGACGTGCAGTATTATTTTTGTAAAGTTTTTATGAACTGGACTCCATTATTATTATTATTATTATTATTTTGGTAATCGGGATCAAACTCACGACCTCATGCTTGCCAGGCAGGTATTTAAGCCACTGAGCTAAATCTCTGGCCCTGGCCTCAATTATTTAAAATTCAAACAAACTGATCTTGCTGTAGCTCTGAGTGTATAGGACTCCTAGAATTATGTTTGAAATGGCAGGTGATGGAGTGCCTTTCTCATTATTTTTAAATGTAGCAGTTAGATAATAGTGAATTAAGATTTCCTGTAGAGTCAATTTTATGCCATTAACTAGCAGCAAAAGATGAACAAAGACTGGATGGCAAATTGAAATTATACGTAGTACATAAATTTATATCAAACACCTCTAATCTGGCAAACAATGCAGTGAGTGACAGCAAATGCAATAAAACAGAAACCTAGATCAATTATCTCAGAAAGATTGCAGTCAGAAGATAAAAATGGGACTGTGGAGTCTTCTGAATTAACTAGCACTGAAAACATGAATCAGTCTTTCATCTTTTATTATTTCATCCTTTTCCTTTGAACTAAACTTAAAATAATCTTTTTGCCAACTCCTCAAAATGAAGTATTGACTATATCACTCTTACTCATTATTAAAACTGGTATTAGTGTGCCTTTATACTGAAGACATCAAAGAAACTATGGAGTGTACTTGTATAAACATAAGGAAGCCTGAAATATATTGCTTATTTTTCTATGAAGTAAATACAAAATCATGATACTTCATTGTGAATTTACTGAATTCTGCTTGGATTTTTCTGAAAGAAATTTCCTTTTCCTTTTATATCCAGTCCTTGTTGAATGGATGAAATACGTAGTAATTTTATTTCTAGCATGCTGAGATCAGCCACACTTTTTAATCTATGATAATGCCCATCAAATGGAGCATTGAACTATTTTAGTTTTTCCGGTCTGAGTTGTATTTTAACAGTTTTGGATTTTAACAGTTTTGTTCCACTGCTAAATAGTATTTAACTTCTCTATACATAATTATGCAAATATGTCTGGATGTCATCTATTTATTCTATATTTTTCAATCTCTGAAGACATCCAGTCATAAATCACAGAATCTTTTCATTGCCTATCACCCCTCTTTTTCCATAATAATAAAACCCAATTTGTACTAGTATAAAGGGCCATAGATTTTAAGAGAGGTTAAACCCTTCTCATTCCCAGCCCTTAACCAGGCCAAGTCAGCCTTGGTAATTTCATTCCTCTTACTAATGTCTGGCCTAGCTAGGGACGTGAAATTAAATACTGGTCAATGACACATGTGAAAAAATTTTTGAATTTTTTTTTGAATTTTTGAAGCCTTTCTTGGAAGGCTTTTTTCTGGGAAAAGGGGCCATAGAAGCTGATGTCCTCTTTCTGGTCTTTGAAAATTAGTGTTTGAGGACATGATCTATGGAACTGTAGCAGCCATTTTGCCATTATGAGGAGAGCAGCAATCCAAGAACATCAGAACTAAAAAATAGACAGAACCTCACTTCCTAATAACAGTGTTGAGTCAGTAGTCAGTGATCTACCAAAGTTGCCTTATCTCAGTTCTCCTTGTAGTAAGATTTAGTAAGCTGATCATTGTTGAAGCCAGTTTGAGTGGTGTTTTCTATTACTTGTATGTAGGTACACTAATATACTACATAAAGCTGATGGCTACTATATTGCATATATTGGAGATATTCTCCAAGTTTCTTAATACTATAACAGCATTTCCTAGATTCAGCTCTATTAGAACTGTATATCAACTTAAAATAATTTAACCTGAGTTAGAGATTAAAAACTGAATTTTTCTTGAAAATTTCCCATAGAGCTGAAATTTTCAATTGGTAATTTGTACTGTTATAAAAATAATGGATGTCTTAGAAAAATTAAGATATAACAGCTTTTTCTCTTTTTTAACCGAAGACTTATTGACAAATATTTCAAATGAGCATATGACATAGAGATGGGAGAGCACTGACACAATAGTTAAGTTTCAGGAACCCACAATAAGGAAATGGAATAGAGAAAAATGAATATTTTTCCATATAGGGTAAGAGAGGAGGGCTAAGACTGTCTAGCATTAGGGTTAAAGGCTGCTTATAACAAAAGTATTTGGGGGCCGGAGGTATAGCTCAGTGGCACAGTGCCTACCTGGCAAGTGCAAGGTCCTGAGTTTGATTCCTGGTACCAAAAAAAAAGTATTTGGGAGTTTTAGTTAAATGCCAATTTCATAAGTGCCAGGATAAGGACAGAGCTAAAAATTACTATGAGACATGTAAATACATAAGTGCTTTGTTCATTCAACAAGAATTTAGTGTGTTAAACACTTATTTTGCATTCTTATTGGCAGCTGGTTATATGAAATGGCTTTGGACCGCATCTGATCTGAGCTTGAAATGTGTGACCTCAAGCAAGTTACATTATTTCTCTGTACCTCAGTTTTTTATTGGTAAAAGATGACTAACAGTACATGGTGGTTGAGGGGATCAAAATAGGATAATATTTATAAAGGGCCAGAAACAGTATTTAGTACCAATAATGAGTTTTAATGTTTATGGTAGTAATTATCCCTCAATAATCTGATTTGTTGACTTTATACCTAGAGAAACTATTTTTGTACCTGTCTTGTAGCAGCATACTGATAGACTAGAGAACGACTAGGGAGACATGAACAGAGAATATCTGGAAATAATTTAACATATAAAGAATACTTTTAAGAATGACAGTCTTCAAGAAATGTGATAATAACAGATACTGGAGACCTACGGAGGAAAGGGAACACTTCTACATTGTTGGTGGGAATATAAACTAGTATAATCACGATGGAAATCAGTGTAGAGGGCCAGGGATTTAGCTCAGTGGCCCAAGTGCCTGCCTGGCAAGTGTGAGGTTGTGAGTTCAATCCCCAGTACCAGAAAAAAGAAAAGATTAAAACAAATCAATAATGGAGTGTCCTTTAAAAAGATAAAAATAGAAATTCTATTTGATTCCGCAATTCCCCTTTTAGGTATCTTCCTAAGAGAATTAAAGACATCATGTTAAAGTGATGTATGCGTACCAATGTTTATAGCAGCACAATTCATATTAACTAATCTTGGAGGTAGTCTATATGTCTATCAACAGATGAATGGATAAAGAAAATGTGGTATTTATTTACAGTGGAGTACTGCTCTGCCACAAAGAAGGATAAACTTGAATCATTTGTAGAAAAATGAGGCACCTTTACACCATAATGTTAAATGAAATAAATCAGACACATAAGCTTAAGTATGGCATGGCTTCTTTTATATGAGAAACCCAAAGTATAAATAAATTGAAGAGCAAAATAAAAGCAGGATAATAGGAAAATGGAGATAGGTCTTTTACAAAAGGGAAGGGGATGAAGAGATAGAGGGAGGAGGGAGGGGAGGGGGAAGTAAAAAGAATTAAGGTGCATTATGTACATGTACCAACTCTACGTGAGGAATGACACTGTGTACTGTCCTACAAACATGTACTAGTAAAAATTTTGAAAAGAATACTTTCAAGAATCAGACATTTGACTTAAGATTTCATGTACATATCTTAAAGGTAGCCATGTAAGTCAGGTAGTAAATTTATTTTGCGTTGCTCCAAAGGGAACAGTGAATGTAACAAAGAGAGAAGAAGAATACAGCTCAACATGCTGAAGACTTTCATCTGTTTGCTATACAACAATGTTTTGGTCTAATTGGAAAAGTAATAAACTTCCTATCATTGTAAGTGCTGGGGTAGAGGCCAGATGGGCATCTGCTAGCGATGATACAGAGAATTCAGTGAGTCCTGCATTTTCTGCATTGTCATTTATTTGACTTGTTTCTTTACTAAGAAAGTTCTGATTGAACTTTCATCTGTGTTTTTTTCAGAAGGTATTTTTTAAAGAATAATATGAAAAATATTAATATTTTAAGAATATTAACACATCAGGAAATTCTATTTTTTGTTTTGCATAATCAGAAGTTTCAGAGCTGAAATATCTGAGATTAAATAAAAGTATTTCCTAGTCATTGGTCCATGAATCAGAGAGGATTTTTACATTTCTTTCTTTATAAATAAAAGGTAGGGTTGGTGGTGTAGCTCAGTGGTAGAACAGCTGCCTAGCATGTGTGAGGACCTGGGTTGTATCCCCAAACTGCAAAAACACAAAGAAATAAAAATAAATACATGAAGTAAAAATAATATAAGTACATTAAATAAAATGGTAGAAGAACAAGCAAAAAGTTCTATCATATTATGCAGTTTTCCATGTATAGTTTTGATAAATATATATTGTAAATATACAAATATATATTTATATGGCTTGGTTTATTGGTTTTTTACTTTTAAAAGGTGTTTTAGTTTTCTATTGGATTAACTTTGCTTTGTGGTTTTTAAATTTATCTATAGTTTGGTTTGGTTTGGTTTTTATTTTTTTGACACAGCATCTTGCTATGTAGTTTGAGCTGACCTTAAACTCACTATGTAGCCCATGCTGGCCTCAACTGACAGTGATCCTCCTGCCTCAGCCTCTTGAGTGCTAAAATTATAGGCAGGCACCACCACAGCTGGTGCTGATTGTTTGGTTTTTAGCTCTTTTGTATTTTCAGTATTTATAGATTGTTGGTTCTGCTAGGGGTGTCTTAGTAAAGTATTACAAATAGTGGCTTAAACAACAGCAATTTATTGTCTCACAGTTCTAGAAGCTAGAGATAAAAAACCAAGGAGTGTATAAGATTGGTTCTTTCTGAGGCCCAGGAGGAGGAATCTGCTCTATGCCTCACTCCTCCTTCGTGGTGGTTTGCAATCTTCTCAGTTCCTATGGCAGACACATTATCTCCATATCCATGGTAACATTCATATGATCTTGTCCCTGTATGTGATGTCTCCAAATACCCCATTTTATGAAGTTATCAATGATATCAGATTAGGGATCCATCCTGTTCCAATACAACCTCATTTTAAGTGACATAATTCCATCCTCAATAACACTGTTTTCATGTAAAGTCACATTTTGAGGTTGTGAGGGTGAGGACTTCAACATATGAGCTTTTGAGTAGGATACAATTCAACCCATGGCAAGAGTTGAACAAGGGTTTAAGGATATCAGTTCTCCTGCATTCTCAGAAATTATACATGGTGGGATGGAATATGGTGGTACACACTGTAGTTCCCACTACACAGGAGGCTGAAGCAGGAAGATGTTGAACCTAGGAGTTTGAGCTCAACCTGGAAAACACAGACCCCATCTCTAAAACAAAAGCAACAATAATACCTAGTGTTATTAAAACTTTTTGCTAACGAATTGAAGACTTGCACTAAAATGACACATGTTAGTGAGTATGAATGTTTTGCTTACTAGTTCAACTTCTTATGTGAAATGTCTGTTCATGTCATCTGCTCCCATTTTGTAAGTTACAAAAGTAATATATTACAAAAATTGGGAAAATAAAAAAAAATTGGAAAGTAGAAAATACAAGTCACCCACAATGCCATACTCCAGCAGTTATCATTGTATTTTTAGCCATCTAGGCTATTTTCATCCGCATGTTTTACTCTTTTGCTTTGCCTTACTTTTTTTTTTTTTGCAGTACCGAGGATCAAACTCACGACCTCTCACGTGCCACGCAGGCGCTTATGCCACTGAGCTAAATCCCCAGCCCAGTTTTACTCTTTTGTAATTGTACTGAACATATAGTCTTATGCCCTTCTATTTTTACTGCATATTTCAATATAGAAATGGGCTAATTCTCATTGTACTGGAATAATTTATTCTTCAACAATTACTAATTTGTAACTTGGATTCTGATATTAGACAAGTAAAAGCTTTCTCAAAGATATCCTACTTAGCTATTAATAGGATACAAAAATAAGATCTCTGGCTACCTTTCTTGTATTTTTTTTTATTTTAAAGAGAATAAAACAAAAGAGGGCAGGACAGAGCAGATTAGAACAGGATGACAGGGGCAGCACAGTACTTTTAATTAAAACAACCGGACATTAACAGTAGCTATCACAATATATCTTTCTCTGCTATAGTTGAGCACAGTTTCAAATATAATAATATCAAACATAACAAAATAGTATAAAACTATTCAAAGAATGACAGAATTGCAGGGCCTTCTGAATCGAATAACAGAGAATGATCAATGGGTACTATAATATCTCATTTTCAATAAAAAATTTGTTTATACTATCACATATATTAAAATCCCAATAAGACAACATAATAGAACCAATGGTTATAGAAGAATGGAAGTATGGTAGGACTTCCAAGCAAGACAATATTAAATCAGCAATAGCTGTCATAATGTTTTGTTCTCTTCAAAGCAGCTGTTCATATAATCATGCATAATAAAGTCAAACGAAATAGAACAAAACCATTCCAACTGATGAGTAAAAACATTGAAAGGCTTCAAAGCTATGATATGGTAACTCATGATTACCGTAAAATCTTATATACTCTTACCAACTCTCATACTAGGGAGACTATACGGTATTTACACATTGAGTGTGGTTTATTTCGCTTATGAGTATGGTGTCAAGGTGTGTCCATTTATTTATAAATATCTCAATGTGATCATTGTTTATAGCTGAGTAGTACTATTGTATAAAAATGCCACAACTTTTTTATCCATTCCTCAGTTGATGGGCACTTAGGTTGTTTCCAAGATCTGGCTATTACAAATTTTGCTGCTATAAACATGGGTGGACATATATCACTGTGGTATGTTTTCATAACTTCTGGGAATATGCCTAGAAGCGCAACAGCTGGGTCAAATGGAACCTCCAGACCCAGGTTATTGAGGAATCTCCAGACTGACCGCCACAGTGGTTGCACCAGTCTACACTCCCACCAACAGTGCAGAAGAGTTCCCTTTTCCCCACAGCCTTTCCAGCACTTGTTGTTGGTAGATTTTTCTATCCTGGCCATTCTTTCTGGAGTGAGATGGAATCTCAGTGTGTTTTTAATTTGCATTTCTCTCATGACTAATGATGATGAACATTTTTTCATGTATTTATTTGCCATTCGTATTTCTTCATCTGAGAACTGTGTATTCATTTCAGATGCCCATTTTTAGATTGGGTCTTCAATTTCGAGGGTCTGATTTTTTTAATTCTTTATAAGTTCTAGATAAAAGTACTTTGTCTAAGGGACTGTCCATTAAGATTTTTTGCCAATTTGTGGGTTTTCTTGTCACTCTGCTGGAAATCTCTTTCGACATCAGAAACTCTTTAATAGGATGTGGTCCCAGTTATTGATTCTGGGAAGTATTTCCCATGCATTTTGACTCTTGTTTATGAATTCTCTTCCTACCCCTATATCTTCGAGATTTTTACCTACTTTGTCTTCCAGCAGATTTAGTGTTTCTGTTTTAATATTTAGATCTTTGATCCATTTAGATTTTAGTTTAGTACATGGTGATAGGCATGGGTCTAGTTTTAGTCATCTGCATATGGACAACCAATTTTTCCAGCACCATTGGTTAAAGAGACTGTCATTCTTCCAGTGAGCATATTTTACACCTTTATCAAAGTTAAGGTGGTTGTGTGACTTTGTGGTTGTGGTTGTATCTTCCAATCTATTCCATTGATCTTCAGGTCTGTTTTTATTCCAGTACTATGTTGATTTTAATACTGTAGGTTTGTACTATATTTTCAAATCAGGGATTGTGACGCCTCCTGCCTTGCCTTTGCTGCTTAGAATTGCCTTTGGTATTCTAGGTCTCTTCTGGTTCCAGATGAATTTTAGGAGTGATTTCTCTAGATCTATGAAGTATGTTAGTGGTATTTTGATTCGGATTGTGTTGAATCTGTATAGTAATTTTGGGAGAATGGCCATTTTCACAATGTGTGTTCTTCACATCCATGAACAGGGGATGTCTTTCCATTTTCTGAGGTCCTCTTCGTTTTCCTTTTTGAGGGTATTATAATTTTCCATGTATAGCTCTTTTACTTCTTTCATGAGATTAATTCCTAAGTATTTCATTTCTTTGGATGCTAGTGTGAAGGATGTGGCTTCTCTTATTTCTTTCTCAGTATTTCTGTTGTTAGTGTATAGGGATGCTATTGATTTTTGAGTATTGACTTTGTATCCAGCTACCTTGCTGAATTTATTTATTATATCTAGGAGTCTTTCAATAGAGTTTTGGTGGTTTTCTATATAGAGTATCAT
>PVJX010042996.1:0-13880 GCA_004027295.1 Dolichotis patagonum | reverse complement strand
ATTCAATATAAGAACAGAATATTAAAAGCCATCAGAGAAAAGAAACAGATCACCTATAAAGCAAAACCCATCAAAATCACCGCAGACTTCTCCACACAGACCATCAGGTCAAGAAGAGCTTGGAGTAATGTAATTCAAGCGCTGAAGGAGAACAATCTCCAGCCCAGATTGGTGTATCCTGCAAAACTCTCTCTAGAAATTAATGGAGAAAAAAGATGCTTCCATGACAAAGAGGAGCTAGGAGAATTTGTAGCCACCAGTCCAACCCTACAAAAAATACTGAAGGACATACTAGGGAGAGAGAACAAGAACATGAGCATTTCAGGAACAGTGGCAGAGAGGCCTCAGTGAACGAGGCAGACAGTGGAGTGGAAGAGAAAAATAGACTATCAATGGCAGAAAAATAGAATAGAGAAATGAGGCAGAGAAGATAGGCTATAATCTCTAGTATAGAGGGCCTTGAAATACTAACAGAGAGAAACACAGGCAGAGTAGATCAGGAGATAGGGTCCATTGAGCTGCACTTTCACAATATTGTACATTTTGGATCCTTTTGGTTTTTTACACTAGGGAGACACCATGATGTTTACACATGCAAATCTTATTTACCACACACGATCCTGAAGTCAAAATGGATCAAAGATCTAAATATTAAAATAGAAACACAAGTGTACTGGAAGAAAAAAACAGTAGGTAGAAATCTTGAAGACACTGGGGATTTAGCTCCGTGGCATTAAGTGCCTATATGACAAGCACAAGGTCATGTATTTGATCACTGGTATCAAAAAAAAATCTTGAAAATACAGAGGTAGGCAGAGTTTATGAACATAACCCAAAATGCACAGGAAGTACTTCAAAGAATCAACAACTGGAATCTCATCTTATTAAAATTGTTTTGCACTTCAAAAGAAATCACTAATGGTGTGAAAAGAAAACCAAGGGAATGGGAAAAAATTTAGTCAACTCTCCCACGACAAAAGACTTCTATCTAGAACACAAAAAGAATTGAAAAAAATCACTTGACCCAAATTCAAAGACCCAATCCATAGATGAGCTTCTGACATGAATATGCATTTCTCAAATGAAGAAATACAAATGGCAAATAAATATATGAAAAATATGTGTAGCTATTCTTGTGTTATTTTTTCATCTTTAATATATCTTTCCACTTTCCACTACCATAGTGAGGCTGATAAGCAACTATGCCTATTCAAATTATGTTTAGATGAATCCCCAAAGCCTCAAGTGGTTATCAGTGGGAATTTTCAGAAGTGCCTGAATTTAGGTGTGTGACTGAATTAAGAATGTGATACCAAGATTAAGGGTTTGTGGTTTTGGTCACTAGTTTGTTTATCATATTTCTATATGTGGGTCATGGGAAACTCTACCCAGGGTATGTGTGGTACCACCCAAAAGGCTTGTAATCTGGATGGGATAAAAAAGAAAGGGATGCTTGTTGCTGCTGCTTTGCTGCTTACTGCCTTCTGCCTGCCTTGCCATGAACTTTTTCTCCTCCACCGTGCCCCTCTGCCATGCTGCCTGGCCTTTGAGTCAGCTGACCATGGGCTTACATCTCTACAAACTAGGAGCTAAAACAAACCTTTCTTTAACTTTCTGGCCTTGCGTGTTTTGTCTCAGCAACAAAACAGTAATGAAGACAATGCTTGTGGAACACAAAGGTATGTTTTTGTGAACTATAGTACAGTTAATAAGAGTTTTACTTCTTTTTCCATGGATATTGGTGTTTAGTTTTGTTTGAGGGATAACAAACTGGATTATATTTTTTTTGCCTTAATCTTTTAAGAAATCATTTTATTTGAATTTAAGAACCAAGAGTTTTACTTTTGTAGTTCCTTGCTTTTCCTTTGAGAATTATCTTCTAGTAAGTTGTGACTTGAACGATACCAAATTTGCAATATTGTGAATATCTATTCAACAGAAATTATACCCTGAAATTTGAATTTTTTCCTAAACAAGCAACATTCAGTATGATATTCTCTCCTAGTGCTGGGCAGAAGCAATGGCCACCAGCTTCTTGTCCACTACATTAATACCAGGTACATAATGGATATACTATGGTATACTGTATTGCAAGCAGTTTTTAGATAGAGGTACTCAATAAATTACATGAGATAGTCAATACTTTAGTATAAATTAGATTTTGTATGAAGATGATTTTGCCCAACTGTAAGCTAATGTAAGGGTTCAGGGCACATTCTGGGTAGGCTAGTCTATTCTCAGATGTTTGGAAGGGTAAATGTATTAAATGCTTTTTTGACTTTAGATAGTTTTGATTCACAATACCTTAAGGAGGATGTGTTGTATCTTCATTGTAAATTCAGTAGCATCTTTATTAAATCTATTTTGCTTACAGAATGTGGATGGGGCATTAGGGAAAAAGAGATCATAGGCATTTGGTTAACTCAAATACTATATTGATTACATGAATTATAGTAGCTGATCTATTTCTTTGAGTTTATCCCTGTTATGTTGTGCAACCCACAATTGTGGGAGGTTGAGGTCCTGAGGTCTGGCTGGCCGCCTTGGCAGAAGAGAGAGTCTGAGCACACTCAGACTCCATTCCTCGGCACACCGAGTAGAGCATCCCTGCCAGGGCTGCCCCGCTCAGAGCCTGCCCCGCAGTGCGTCCTCGCCTTCCCTAAGCCTACTTTTGCCCTTCCCTAAACTCAATCCTGCCCTTCCTCTGAGCTCACTTCCACCCTTCCTCTTCAGTCTATATATACTCCTGCACTTCCTCAATAAAATCGGATCACCCCATCGCCCCTTGCCAGTCCCCCGCAGCCCCAAAAAGGCTGCACACAATAAGCAGCAAATAATGTTGTTAGCTAATAAGTATTTGTTCAATGAGTATGAAATTTATATGACATTAGTTATAGATAGTTTTCTAATAATTTCAGGAAAGAAATTCTAGCCAAGGGTGTTGATTAGGGTGAGGGGAGTTGCTTTTAATTCTAAAGAAGATTCAGGTCCTGCCTCATGAAAAGGTGGTAATAGCTCTCAGCAAAACTTCATTTTTTCATCAAATAAATGGACAGTCACTCTTAGTAGGCAACACGTCTTACAAAGAAGGACTGACTATAAATCACCACCTCACTTAACATGTGATACTGAAAGATGAGTGCAGATTTCTTCTTGTCTAAATCATAATTTGACTCTATGTCCTTCAATCAGTCACTACAAAAGGAATTTAAGAGCCTATTCACTCATCCATCAGGGGAAAATTGCATTTAAAGGTTCTGCAAAATGACTATCCAACCAGGTCACATGATTTTTCTGTAGGGATTTGAAATTGTTTACTTTTGACTAATTATTCCCCTTTTGAATAAAGGTAACTTGGAGGCAATGGCTGTGTGTGTGGACGTGATCTCCAGGAAGATTTCCTCCCTAGGCATTGCCCAAGCTTCATTCTGCATTCTTAAAGATTTCCTTCTGCACAAATGCCTCCTACTTGTGGCATTTTTCAGCGCAGCTGAATTGAGTTTAATAATACGTCTTTCCATTTTTTCTGGTGTCTAACATTTTGAAGGTGCTTTAACATCTGTGTGCCACACCAACCTGCTAATAGCCCTGAGAAGTAAAGCGAGTTAGAATTATCACTCCAATTAAACATTAAATATATGTGACAAACAGCATTTGTCACAGATATTGTGACCAGGCTCATTCTGTGACCCAAGAATGTCTTTTTTCCTTAAATTTCTATTTGACACTGTCCTCAGGCTGTCTGGCACTTGTAACGCTCACTTTGTTTCCTACTTTCCTTGCCATTACAGTTATGTAGCTAGCTGGTTGGCTGCCACACTGCAGATATTCTCACCACTGACTTTGTGCCTGAATTTTGTCTCAGTCTTATTTTTCCCTTTGCCTCTTTAAAACAAGTCTTGATTTTACATACATAGTAGTGTCTTTCATCAGTATGTGATTATTCGAATCTATCGCTACCCAGAAACAACTACCAGAATAAAACGGTCTTTTCCTGAGCACTGTGAGCAATTGGCCATGTCACACCCTGCTACAGAGCTCTTCACATAGCATAGAGTAAATCAATAGGGGAGAGGAAGATGTGTCTGTTTCTGAATTAATAACCATTGTCAGAGCCTCACTTGGCTTTAAAGTTGCTTTCATTGGTCATTGAATTATGTGAAACATACTAAGCACTGAGCACATACTTCAGGAATGAATGAAGCTAGCAAATATCCAAATGTTGGTGGCAACAACAAAATAGTGATAATTTAAATTGCTCTAATTGTAGTATATGTTAATAACAATTTGAGAAGTTAGCTTGGGGATCTTACAGATCCAATTCAAATATTTTTTTTTCCCTTTTGAGTATATTCTATTGAAAACTCTTCTGTTTCCAAAGTCCTTGTTCTCTATATGCATGTATGTATTTATTTTGGGGGGAAGGTCTTCAGTAGAAAGTAGAATTTTTTTTACTTCCTACTTTCATTTTCTTCTCAATATTTTCCTCATGCCTTTCATGTTCAAATTGCCTCTTTCTAACATCTCTTAATTTTTAGCAATATGTTTTCTCTTCACCTTGGAGCACACAAAGATATTTTGAAAGTGTGGCTTGTTTCAAATCCATTTTACTCCATTCTAATGTATCAGGCAAGCTGAGATCACTTCCTCTAACTTGTTAATCAGCACTGGAATATGCAGGGACCTCTCATAGCACATTCTACACCAAATGATATTGTTACTGGCAGCTGAGCCAGTTAGAAATACTATAGGCATTGAGACAGGGCTAGGCCCTTGAGGAAGCTGGCACAGAGGACCAGATATCTGATGACATTGGAGGAGGCCCACACCTCTTGCTGTGGGCCAGATCTCAAGACAGATGCAAGCGCATCTTTAAGTATAATCCTTAGGGATTAAATCTGGATCATTTTACACCCACTTTGCAAGTTCCCATTTTCCCTACCTTTCAGCCATCTAGTCTCATGATTTTGCTCTATAAAAGTCCCTGGAAAATACAGAGTCCTTGGCAAACCACTAGGGACCCCTTCTTTCTCCCTTCAGACAGAAGCTTTCTTCCTCTCAATAAATATATTCTACTCTTCACCTCCGTTGTTCCTAAAATTCATTCTTCGATCTTAGAGAACACGAGCTCATACCGGACATAGTAGGTCAGGAGTTTCATTCCCCTATATCAATATTAAATCAGGTTTATGTCTCCATTGGCCTATAAAAGAGTGAGGTAGAGGGCTGGCTTAGTTCTCTGTACATTCATGCTCAGTATAACCAAAACTGCACAAATGTCAGTACAATAAGCACTTGTATAATTGTGTCTAAGTTTTCTCAGGCTGGCTGTGAAGAATTTAGGATTCTCAAATGATTGCTAAATTTCAACACTTTTAAACAAACAAAATAAAGACGTCTAAAAAGTATGTTATGGTTTGATGTCACCCCAAAACCTCATGTGGTCATAGATGGGGCTTTTTGGAGGTGGCTGGGTCAAGAGTGCATGATGCTAAAGTGAAGGGTGTGTTATTACTAAATTAGTCCACTGATTGGTTTAGCACAATTCTGGGTGTGGTTAGTGGGAAGACCCACCCAGGGCGTGGTGGCACCACACACAGGTGGGTAATTTGGAAGGGAAAAAGAAGGAGAGGCAGGCTGCCACTGTGGCTCATGGCTTCACTGTCTTCTGGCCGCTTTGCCATGATTGCTCCTCCGTGATGCCCCTCTGCCATCCCACCTGCCTTGGAGTCAGCCAACTGTGGATGGAAACCTCTACAAACTATGGGATGAAACAAACCTTTTCTCCTTTAAGTTGTGTGGTAGATATTTTGTCACAGCAATGAGAAAAGTAACTAAGACAGTATATGTTTCTCTGTTCATGAGCTGTCCATAGATGAGTGGATTACTTTAGACCACAAACCATGAAGAACAGTGAAATACTTGCAACAGTCATCTGTTGAATTTTCTGATGTTAGAAACTACCACTGTGATAACTTTATTCATTAGTGTTAAAGTAGTATTGTGGAGTGAGAGGCATGTTTAAACCAAGGTTTTTCTAAAACAATGATTTTCTTTGAGCTTCCATTAAAAATTCACATATCTTGTAGGGGCATGAAAGAATGATTCCATAAAATTTCATTACGAAATTAACCTCTCTAAATATTACATAAAATTTTTTTTAAAAGAGTTCTTTGCACATTCAATTCCAAGGGTTATATAATTGTAAGTAAAAATAGGCCCATGTCATAATTTTCATAAATTTATCATTAACTGTATCTATAAAAACACATCTAAAGTTTTAAAGTTTGCTTACATCAGCACAAATCCAGATCTGAAGAATGATTTTTCAGGTAATGAAAAAATTAGGAAATCAGACAGCATAGAAGATTGTTCTAAATCCCTTGCTAGAGACAAGGTGAGTGGACAAGTATTAATTTTCTAGGGTTGTCATAAACATACCACAGATTATGTACTTTAAACAACACAAATGTATATTCTCTTAATTCCAGAGGCTGGAATTCCAAGATGTTAGTGGCGTGTGAGACCTCTTTCCTTGGTTTATAGCTCACCAGTTTTCCATAATGTCTACAAATGATCTACTCTCTGTGTGTGTCAGGGTCCTGATTCCCTCTTCTGAAATGAACAGCAGTCACAGTAAAGTAGGGACATGCTGGAAACCTGTTTCACCCCACCAAATAGTTTATCTCCAAATATAGTCACATTGGAAGGTCCTTATTGATATCTGAACCTATGAATTTTAAAAGAATACAATCAGCCAGAGATATAAGCTATAAGATATCTCCGGAAGTCATTATCCTGAGGGTGGGTCAGTTGTGCATGTCTATGCAGGGAGTCTGCATAGGGTTAGTGCAGCAACTGCCTAATGATGGCTCCCCACACCAGGAAGGGAAAGAGAAACAAGGAGTGCTGTGTGACTCCCAACACAATAATGAAAGGTCTTGCAATCTCTCTGTACTTCATGACTCCAGGAATTTCTTTAACAGAAAAAAATAACTTTAAGCCAGTAACTTTCCGCCGGGAGACTGCTCTGCTTTGAATTCCATCTCGAGGACTTTAATCCACTTTTCAAAAGGAAATTCAAATTTTGTCTACAAACTAATTTAAACTCAATTTCTTGTTGTTCACTAAAACTACTTTGATCAGCTAATTTTTTATTAAATATTGTTACCAAGTTTGGTCTTCAAAGTAAATTTTTCTTTAATCTTAATCATTATACAGATCCTTGAACATTTTTTGAGAACTGTCACTCTGTGTCAACATCTCTATTAAACTGACAAGTTTTTCCTTTTATCTATAAAGTCTAATGGCCTAGTTAGTTCATATATTTTTAATGGCCCATTAAAAGTTACAAGGATGAATTAGTCAACACATTCACTAGGTTCTCCTTTGTTCTGGCAAGCTATCTCAAATGGAGAATTAAGGGATGCTACTGTTGTGCTGAGTACTGGTACCGATGCTCTATAATACAAAGCTGATTATTATGAAACTAATTCTCTAGTAAGATACTAAGGTACAACTGGAAGTACTAAGATCAAACCACTGTTATGCCCATGATTTGATTATCAGACCTAGCTGTCACTAACACCAATGGGTAAGATTTCTGTTACATACCACAGAATCTTTTTCTCCAATGGGGAAATAGAGAAGTCAAATAGAATTCATAGAAGACCCTGTTCTTGCTGCTGAAATGCTCAGATAGACTCTCTGAAGTGCACATAATTATCATCAATCTATAAATGACCTATCTGCAGAGACAAACAGCAATCTGGTCCATGATGGTGCAAATATTGAAAGACAGAAGAAATTCCAATTATTCTGGGAGTTTTCTTTGTTTAAGATATTAACATTGTTCTTAAGAAATTATAAATGTAACACATAGGTGTGAAATTACAAAACTAGAAATATTCATCTTTATATTCAACAGTATCCAGGGACTGGTGAACTTATTCTCAAGAGATACAATTTTTTCCCAATACAAATTTTTTTATTATTATATTTGTATCTAATTGCCCAAATCCATTTTGAGTGATCTTAGTTTTTAATTTTCAATGTCATTAGTCCAATGACTTTGAACTAATTCATTCCTTTATAATAAAATTTTAAGACTGAAATCTTAATATTCAAATAGCTCAGAAACAGCCATAATTACTAAGGAGAAGAGCATATAGAAGAGTGTGGGGGACCAGTGAAAAGAAAGGAATTTGGGCAAATGTAGAAATAATAAAGATAGAATGGAAGAACCAAGGAGGAGAGAGGCAAGCAAAGACTACCATAGAAAACAGGTAAAGTGAAACAAATAATCCACACCAATGTAAAGACTAGGTGAGCTAACACATCTAGCCTGGAAATGACAGACTGGGGAAAAGCCAAGTGGGAGGAGCGGAAAAAAGCTAATGAGAAGCCTTCATTAAAACAGCGCAGTGTAATGTGCAAATGAATAGCCTCGTTATGCACTGTGTGTCAGTGCTTCCAGATGAAGGCATCTGAGCACATGCCTACAAAATGGACAGTGCACAGCCAAAGGAAGAAAGATACAGACAAGCATCTCCAGGGAGGAGGATTTATATGCAGAGCCAAAATTATAGCATTTCATAACTTGTGTAAATATTTGGAAAATTATTCAATATGTGGAGGTTAACACAGACGTAGTGTATATTTGTAAGTCTATATGCTCAATAGTTAAATACTTTAATAATATTGCCAAAGATAATTCAACCCATAGGTTAGAGCATTTTTCAGAATATAAACTCTAACGTAGATTCCATAAGAAAGCTAATCTATCTCATAGGCACTATTCTCTATTGATGTATTAATGAAAATATGTGATGTTCAATGGTAATTTGAGAGTCAGATCTATATAGGATAAAGTACCAAACACAGCTATAAAAGGGGAATATTGCTACTATCACATGTTCGCAATAAGGAATGCTCAGGATGAACTGCTTCTTTACTCATAAAATATAGATAAAATTGAAGGTAGAAGAGGATTCAAAACAGAATAGCCTCAGAAACATACCTGCCCAAATATTAAGAATAATGTCTGCTGAAGATTTTCACATAAACATCGTGTTAAGAATAGAAATATATATATTCTTCTAGATACATCACTTTTATCTCTGTTCTATGCTATTCCAAATTTTGTACAACAGCAAGATATTTGATTAAAGTTATAAACTGAAGTCTGTAAAGGAAAGAACATTGCAATAAATACCATGAATGATAATGGTTTTGATTTATTGAATGTTGAATTTATGGTAAGAACTCTTTGCACAGTATTTCATTTAATTCTTACACCAATGTTTGCAGGGTGAAGCTTGTTTCACATTTTTCAGATGATGCATTGGATGCTTGAAATGTTGATTTTTCTTTTGGTGTCCCAAATAGCAAGCGGAATATCTTGGGTTGTAGCCTAAGAGTCAACAGCACTCCATTGAGCTAAATACCCACCTTCCATGGTCTTTTTTTTAAAACATACTTGTGAATATCTTTTTGAACATACTGTACTTTAAAGTAAAAGATTACATGTCTAGAGATCATTTACAGCATCCACGGCAAACAGTATTTATTTATATACAACAGAAAAAGAGATCAGTGAAGTCACGCTCAAGAAATTTACACTGTGTGTCATTAAGTCCTCACTCTTAACGGAGACTTTCTAATAGAAATTAAGTCCTTCCCGTGCCCACTGAGTGTTCAACAAACAGACAGAAAACACAAGACGCGCGAGTTAGCCACGGGTGGGGAGCATTGGTTTTGTTGCTCCTACCTCAGCAGCACTGAGAGGTTTGCAGGGATTTGTTCACATTTGTCTCTTTGCCCTTTGCGGGAGCAATGGGAACACCAAGGTAAGGAAGAATTTGCAGCGGAAGTCTCTCTTGTATAACAATCTGTCCAGTTGATGATGAACGTTTAAACACTGACAGCAATCTTCTGATCCGGCCAAGGTGAGCACGTTGCACGTTGACTAACTGAAGCATGTGAAGGCGCTTTTCACGTCTTTCTATCACCCACTGCAGGGCTGCATTAAACGTAATAGCTCCTCAATGCATTCGTATTCATTTGATTTATAAAAAGTCTTTACTATCTTTACAGGAAAAAGAGCCAAGACAATTTAATAAGTCATTTGTATTTTATAAGGCAATTAGAAAAACTGAAATTAAGCTAGTGTTTATAAAGGCTGCAAAAAGAAAAAACCAAAAACAGTAATTTGAATTCTTCCCAATAGCAACTATTATCCAAAGACTTGAAAAGCACTGTTTTGTTTTGTTTTTCTTTATTTGCTTGTTGATTCAGTTAGCTGATTTTGTTTGCTTTTCATTTTCCAGGTTTTGCTTATATCTAGTGGCCACAAAACTAACGCTGGCTGTTAGAGCACACCTGTCCTCATTCTTCTAACCGCATGTCTGCCATGCGTGTGATGCCTTGGAAAAGCCTAGATGTTAACATGGAACCTCTTTGTGTCATGTGTGACCCCATAACTACAACACATAGGTACAATTTCAGCTATTATGTCATTGGCCATTCTGTATCTCTTACGCTTTAGGGAGCAAAATTAGGCTCCTTCAGTCGAGACAACTACAGTTGGTGTGTTTAGGTTAGAGGATGAAACTGGAAGTTTAGAAAAAGCAACATGCTTGGTCCTAATCCTAAACATTTCAGTAATTAAGGGTTCTATTCTGCATACCTAATCAGGCTACTCTTGAATTTCATTTGCATATAGTTTGAGAGTGAATAAGTTTCCTTCCTTATCTCTTATAGGTCATAGAAGAATAAAATTTGGCATTTTGGCACTAGACAGTACAGATACAATTACATTAATAGAAGGAAGAGCTATTTCATTTATCTGTGCTTTAAAAGACTTGGATTACCTGGAAATGTCCTTTTCAGCTTTACATATATGTGAAATGAACTGTAGCAACTATGTATTTTTGTACATAGTTTTCTTTCTTTCCTTGATGCCACTTGACATTTTATCATCATTCATATTTTTCTGGTCATGGTTTTTAGATATGTTCTTTACATTTTGACATTTATTTTATTATTTATTTTATTTCATTATGTGTATTACTTACGGTGACTACAAATGTTAGATAGATAGAAAGATAATGAATGAAGTTTTTTAAACAAATATACATATGAGCACGTGTGTCTCCAGGTTTATTTACTAAGGGGAAGAGAATAGGTCACATGCTTTTAAAGCTGTGTGAGCTATCCGGCCAATTTTTAGAATTTTGTTATTATTATGCAAACTAAATGTACTTGCCCTCAGTATGTGTAATGTACACTCTGAAATTCACTACTGTGTCTTTGTATTTGTCTAAGGAAAGAATACTCATACAACAATCTGTGACATTAACAGAAAAGAAAGAAACAATAACACTCAATGATATCAAGGACTTTTTTCCTGTCTCTAAATTTTAATTCATCCACAGCCTAGGTTACTCAATTATTCATCATTCTTGTTTAACTTGCCTCTTAAATTGAATCTATTTAGTTCATAGGTAGATTTATCAATAAGTGACTTGCACCCATGGCTCAAAACATGTTCACACAATTGATTATAGCACATATACAAAAAATCTTGATTATTTGGAATTGACACACCATGTGAAGCCACCTAATATATCTGCTAGATATTAAACATGAGTGACCCTATTTCTCCCATTACTCAAGTCAAATGCCAGGGATCTAAACAAAGTTTGTCACTCATCATCTGGGGCACATTTGGCCACTTAACATAGCCTGCATCAATGTTTCTAATTTAATACTGAAGGCAAAATATATTATTTTCTTGGTTCTTCTTGTGTACAAACATAGACAAATCAGCCATACAATAACACAAAGAACAATAACACAAAGAACACCATCTCAAAAATAGGTGATTGCATGTGAAATGCAACTAAAACCTGGGTCAGAACTGTCGTCATACCAGCATCACAAAGATAAGCCACAACTGTGGATTCTACACAGCTGTTTGGTCATGTTTCTGTGTTGGTCTGTCCCTTGGTCTATGTCTTCTTTGAGAAACCCTAGTCCTTGCTTTTCTAACTTTCCCATCTTTCTCAATATGCATGCATATGTTTCACATGAAACCTGCATTGTGTGTGGTTTAGCAATTGACTTTTTCCATCATCTCATTTACATCTATACATTATTTTACATATGCAAGTAAAAATGCTTTAGTAGACTTGGCTTATTTTATTTTTTAATAAATTTCAAAACATTGATACATTTGTATACCATTTCACTATTTTATATAATTCTATTTAGAAAAAGTTCAGTCTTTGGAAAGTTCTTTAAATAATGGCGCTCATTAACAATTGACCACGGCACTTAAAATCCAAACAACAAATTATACTGCAAGATTTTTTTTTCCATTTATTGAGAAACCCATTTATTTTTAAGAGGACATTTTCATTAATCTCATCTGGCACGTTCCTTTGTGTGTGCGTATTTCCTGCAGTTAAAACTAAACTCTGCCCTTCTAGATAATGCTCCCAAAATTATATATGACAGTGCTGATGCAGCTACTGGTTGGCATGCTATAACCTGCTTTGTTAATGAGTATCTTTTAAGCTGCTTTGAAGTCCTGAATATGAAAATAGAATAGAAATGTGATTACTGTCAGTACAGCACTGCCGGATTTGTTAATGAGGCAATATTCTTTATTTTGTCTTGGACCTAATTTGATGGTTGTTTTGCAAACAGCACAAAGCAATGATTAACACAAACTAAGCTCCTCAACTGTATGTTGTAAATGCATTTTATGCAGATTTATTCAACATGTTTCCTTTAGTTTGGGGCAGGAATCAAATTTCTCAACTTCAACTCTTTCA
Organism: Dolichotis patagonum; assembly: GCA_004027295.1. Taxonomy (NCBI): domain Eukaryota; kingdom Metazoa; phylum Chordata; class Mammalia; order Rodentia; family Caviidae; genus Dolichotis; species Dolichotis patagonum. Next base: position 1,041 of record PVJX010042996.1, on the reverse strand, counting down.
CTTATTCAGTACAGAACCTAAGAGTAAGTAAAATGGAGGTGGAATATCTCCCCAGGGAATCAACAGAATCTCTTAAATGTTGTGGTAAGTACTTGATGTGGTGGCATTTTTTCTTTCTTTTTTTTTTTTGTCTAAGCTGGGATTGCTAAAATCCTAGAGTCTCATTATATACAATCATTTTAATTCTTTAGTAGCACTATGTTACTAAGCCTGCATAGTCTTTTCTGATCATTCAAAAAAATCCATTGTCCTAAAGCTTATAGTGAAGCCCATTGGCATCCGGGAAACTTCCTGTACATAAGAAGAGGTTGTCACCATATTCATAGCATTTTATGTAACATTACTGAAAACTCTTGAATTTATTACCTTATTAAATCAATTCTAAATCACATTTTCCATTATCTTTTTTTCCAGCATAATTTTGAGGTACCTCAATGGTTGCCATGCATTTTCTACCATGGAAGCTTTTGTTACAATTTTTGAATATTTTTTTTCTCAATCCAATTGCAGCCATCCCATTCGCACTTTCAAATGATTGGAGAATTGTTCAAACTGTTCGTGTTTTTAGTGAGAGAAAAGGTACATTGCGAATTTATTGATATTAATGTCCATATTTCTCATGTCTCAAATTCTTCAGAGACTATTAAATTGGAGTTTAGATAAATTGGTCAAGAAGGTTTATTATGTAGTCCTAAAGAGAGATGAGGCTATTCATAAGATGATAATAATACTTCTAGTAAAAACAGCTTATGAAGTTTTATGGAGTGGGAAAACTAGAAATATTTAAAAACATATTCACTGATAGTGAATTTCGTGAGGGCAGGACTGATGAGAAAGACGCTCTCAGGAAACCTGGAGCACATAAGCCCCGCCTATGCTTCGGTCACTATACAGAATCATGGTTATGTCACCGCTGTTTCTTTAGAGGCCACATTGCACCTGAGTGATGAGTCAGTGGTACAACATTAATTTTTAGCCTTGTTAAGCTACATAAGACTCTGTATGTATCACTAGGTATTGTAACCTTTTGTCATGTTTTTA
>PVJX010042995.1:0-13915 GCA_004027295.1 Dolichotis patagonum | reverse complement strand
TCAGTTCTTTTAATTCTTTTGCACAGTGTATCACATAGTATCCAGTGAGCTCTGTGTTCATTCAATCAGCAAAAAATGATAACATGACAATGTTGGCAAATGAGGCACCATACAAAAATAAGGAAACAGATGGGATTTTCAAGTACAATTTGGAGTTAGAAAGTATAATCTCTTATTCACAGAATCTTATAAATCCTTTAAAGTTGGTATGAATACTAGTGAAACCAAATTAGTCAAACTTCCAGGCACAGAGGAGAACACCATGAAAGCATTAAGTGGTGCTGATTGCAATCTGGAGAATCAGCAAACTTAAATCTTAAGCTTACAGTAGAATTGCAAAAAGTATTTGATGATTTTATGTATGTGTTTTTGCTTTGAAGTAGTCAGCAAGCAGCTGTTATGTTATACAGAAAGAAGCCAGACCCTAAATTTAACAATAAAGTCAGCAAAAAATATTCAGGAGTTAATTTTACTAAGTGCACACAAATAAAATATTTTGCATTCTAGAACACACAGTAGCAGGAATGCAAAAACTATGCATAGCTCTACATTACATTGAAGCTATATGGTCAGCTCATTTTCCCAGATTTTTGATTGTGGTTTCCTTTGCTTTAAATTCTATATACTTGATTAAAAAGGATGGGAGGGCATTACTAAAAGTAATGGAAAATATATAAGCTGCCAAAGGATAGTGAATCAATTCTGATATTTTTCAGTGTTATTAAATAGAGGAAAGAATACTGTCAGCAATATAATACAAGCTGTGCCAAGATTTAGATCTCTTCTCATTTCAGGTTACCTGTATTTTACCTTAAGTAAGGAAGCAAATCTCACTTTTGCCCTCTTCCTCTCTCGCTTCCTGTAAGCATGCAAATGTGAGTGCAGGTATACAATGTATTTCTATTGACAACTGTAGTATCATTCTTATATATATTTTTAAATGGAATATGGGTCATTACTTTCGTTTTGAAAAACATAGGATAAAAGATAACATTGGAGAATAAAATTTAGCCTTTAACTCTTTACCACATATGCTATAAGGTAGAACTGGAGGCAATTGTGGCACAGAAAGTGGAGTGGATCTTAGTGTATGCTCAAGTAAAATCATCTTACCACAATGATGAAATTGCAAATAAATCAAAAGCTACATTCACTAATAATGAATATGATAGTTGTGATATTATCATATGCATAATTTGGTTTTCACTCTTACTTCTTGACTCATAACTTCCTCCATAACTTCATCACAGATATTGTAAACCCAAATATCATGTTCAGACATCCAAATATTGTAGTCCTCTTCCTAGTTTTCCTCACAATCCAAAAAGTTATATTTGTAATCCCATTGAGATGTCATTGGAATCCCAGCAAGTTAATTCCTATCTATCACCACCAATGCAACCCATGGCGAGAGTAAAAACACCAGACATATTCCAAGTTAAGGGTAGCCAAGGGGTCCTGAGTTCAATCCCCTGTGAGGACATGCGGATAAAGGCCCTGATCCTAGGCCTCTCCCAGAATTTATTATCTTGTGAAGAAAGGGGGTGGCTCAGGGATGAGTGACAGTGAGTATGGTGGGAATTACCTGAGTAACTTGAGCTGGCTGGCCAGGTGAGAGAAGGGCACCTCTGTAAATTGCAGATAAAGATAGCAGAAGGATCAATTCACATAAGCTAATTAAGGTAGCAACTGAATTGTTTTTGGAGGCTATTGTTTCTATTTCTGATATACAAACTCCTGTGCCCTGGGGAGTCATAGCCTCTTTACCTTTTGGCTCATATCTAGTTGACATTCCCAGAGCTGATGGCTCTAAACATCCCGCTGTGCTCATATCTGAGTACTGAAAACCCTATGCAAGGAAACAGGACTGTCTGTTGGCTTTACAGTTTACATACCAGCACCTCGGCTAGCCTTATCTGCAATGCCTAGAGCCAACTGAAGAGAGAAGGAAATACCCTAGCCAACTCTCAATGTGTTAGTATAAGGAAATAAGTCTCCAAATAATCAGTCACAGTAATTGTTTTGCATTCAAGGGGTGTCAATGGAGTTGTCTCCCACAACAGAAATTAGAATTTCTTTTTTCCAAATTTAGGTCATAGAAATTCTGATCTTTCTTGCTTTGTGATTTTGGAGCCAGCAAGAAAAAACTTATGATACAATCCTAGGTCTTATCCGGCACCCAGGAAAATGGTTTGATTCACTAAGAGGCCAAGCAAAATCTAAACAAACAGGCCTAACTGAGATTTCTCAATCTAGTCTGCTACCATTAAACATACAATGAAATCCACATGAAAATCCATCAAATCCAGCATAGAGTTCAGAGAGTTTCCAGCCAGTGGAGACATCTGATTCCTGGACGATGTGGCACCTACGCAGCTTAGGGAAGCTCAAGGTCCCTTCTCACACTTCGGCTCATATAGCTCTTCATCGGTATCCTTTTTAATATCATTATAGGAAACTAGTAAATAAGTGTTTCTGAGGGTTCTGTGAAATGCAAATTAATTGATCATGAAGAAAGATGGGGCTGTGAGAACTCCAATTCATTGCCAGGCAGAGGCACAGGTAAAAACAAACAAGGGCTTATGACTAGTAGCTAACGTGAGAATGCATAGTCTTTGGAAGAATCCCCAGGTTGTAAGATCTGAGTTCATCACTGAGTAGATAGTGGCAAAACTGCATGAATTAGAAGACATCCACTTGATGTCTACTGCAGAGTCAATTGCGTTTTTCCTGGTGGGGAGAGGTTCTTACATGTCTTGGGATCACAGAAGTGATCTATGCTGTAAGAGTTAGTAAGTGAAACTGAATTCAAAGTTTTTTTTTTCTTAAAAGTAAAGAATATATATATATATATATATATATATATATATATATATAAAGGAAAAGAACTTACTGAATGTTTGTAATAAGAGCAAAACTTATCTAAGGTCAACTGCATGTTTGACAGAAAGATATTAAAGCATATATGTATATTTCACAAAATGCATCTTCAATAATAAAACATTTTATTATGCTGTAGCATAGGAAGCCATGCATGATACCTTTTCACTTAATGACTAAGTGGAATGAGTTTGCCCATGAGTACCTTACTACTTGGAAATCCAGGATGTATTTGTTCTGAATAGATCAGACAGTAACAGTGATAAATTCTGTAAATCATCAGAATCTCTAATATTAATAAGTATTCTGGGGTTTCAATGCATAAAATCCTGGCTATCTATGTGTGGAACCCATGACCCTCACATTTAAAAAATTTCACTGTGAATTAAGAAAAATGAGAGCTGAAGGAGGGAAGACTCCATCTCTATAATTACAGAACTTTGGAGTTAATGTTTGACTTGAAGTTATATTTATCAGAAATCTAAACTGACAGTTACTATTTATATATAGAAGAAAGAAAAATGATATCAAATTTATATAATTAATTCATAAACTATACAATATTTATGAACTCAATCAACTAATATAAACTGTTTCATTTCTTTTAATTTGTTAAAAAGTCAAATTTGGTTCTAGATGCAAGTAAAAATGAGATTCTACTTCTCAAATTAAATTTCAGATTGAATTCAGCCCTTCATGTTTATAAGACTGCTCTTAGCATCTTGGATTCAAATCAGTTTTGTGTGTGTGTGTTCTAAACCATCTGTATAAGGAATAAACTATAAAAATAGGTTAACCTGCAAAGTTATGGAATATTTTAGTAGATATAGTTGAAGATCATTACTACTTTGTAGAATAAAAATTGTTTGTTAAATTTTTTGGTATATATTATCTTAAGCAAGTGAGGAGACTCTACACCATGAGACATGAGATTCCATGTGGATATGTCTGAAGAATAGAGAAAATTAAAAAAATTCACCAACCAATACCCAACTTTGTTTCAATATCCCCTATATGATTGCTCTTGGTCCCCTAAAGAATTAAGATTAAGGATTCTTTATTCAAGTAGTTTCCTTCTCAACTTGCAAATGCTTATTAATCTTTTGTTATTTTCTATGGATATTGATATTATCTTTAATGGAGATCACTATTAATCTCTGTGGCATTTAGTACATTTCCAAGTGATTTTTAAAAAACTACAAAAACCTATATAGAAATGTACAAAATTTTCTTACTATAGTCTCTGTGGCACTTAGTACATTACAGGCAATAAAAACTTGAACTGGAGAAACCTATATAGAAATATACAAACTTTTACTATTATGGTTTCTGTTTTTAAATTTTTTTATTTTTAAAAATTTTCATACATTTATACAATCAAAATAATGATGACTTTTACTTGCAGGCAGATGGAGGAGTGGTAAGCAGCAGAGAAAACAGCCTCTCCAACTCACCATCCAGAGGCTGGAATATAGCATCATGAGGGACACAGAAGGAAGTGGGTGCCCTGGACCAAGGAAAAATCTGAAGTGTGAGTTGAAGCCCACAGAGAGAGTAAAAAGAAAAATTTCAAGGAAAAAGAAGGTGGTAGCTGGTGGCACTTTCACACTGGGACTCACTGTCTGAGGTGCTCTTTGAACCTGTGAATGCAAGGTGACAGTGATGGCTGACAACCCCAGAGACCTCTGCAGGGAGGTGTAACAGTGGAGGGGAGCAGCAGATGTACAGGCCTGCACTGACTGGCAGTGAGGCAGAGGGCATAGTCCTCCCATGAGGAGACAGCAATTAGCCAGCAGCCATCTTGGAGAGAGGCCAGCTGAGCTAAAACAAAGAACTGCCTCATCTAGCTGCTCCCAGCTTGTCTCAGACTCATAGAAATTGCTTGAATCATAGAAAGCCCATTGAGTCTGGCCTCAGGGCAAGCAGGCTGAGATTATCCACTACTCCACCATAAAGCAACAGCTGGCTTGCTGGGAAAGATCATCAAGATTCAGGACTCTGTCTCTACAGATAGAATCCTGGAAGTGGACTGTTAGTTTTTCTTTTTCTTTTTAATTTATTTACCTCCATTGTTTTTATATGGTTGCAAAAGTGGTTCATAACCATTTTGTGGATGCGGTTCTGTTCTCTTCTTCCTTTTATCTCTTCCATCTCTCTTTTCCTTCAGTCTTCTACATTTTTCCCCAAGTTGGTGTGATCCTCGTTTCTCCTTCAGCCGTATTTCTAATCTCTTTTTCTTTTTCCACTTCTCTATTTTCTCTTTAATCCATTTTAAATGTTAACCTTTGAGGGCAAAATTGACATATTATGGACTTATATATTGCCTATAATTATTTAGTATGTTTTACATTTTGCTATATAATCACAAACTTAGCTCATATGGCTAAAAGTTTCACATTAAGAGTTCACTCAGTTTGTTGTTTTCTAGTCTGTGTTTGATGCTGCTGGTACTACTATAGCCAAAATTGACATAACTGTTAGAAATAGCTATGGTCCTGGTATCCTATGACTGAGATTGACTAACAGTCACAGATAATATTGTGGTACAGCATCAAAGAACCAGGAACTAGGTCAAACAAACAACAACTTCTCATCTCCAACAAACTGAAGAGGATCTCCCAACAGCCTCAAAATCAAAAATCATGTACACCTGGAAGTTACCTCAAAGAAGTAATCATCATGTAAAGACCCTAAATATTACTAATAAAGCAACCCATCATTGGCAACTTGCAAGCATCATCCCAGGAATTAAACCAAAAAGAGAGAGAAAATAAAATGAGAAGACAAGCAAAATGCAACCCCAGGCACCCACTTCACTAACGGTAAATTTAGGGTGTACTGAGGTGGAAAAATCCAAAAGGCCCTCACCAGGCCTCTCTGAAGTGATAATAACAAAGCAACTGAATAAGGCTCTGAAAAAATATGAAGGCAGAAAGAGTTTCTCCAGTAAGCACAGATATTACTGAAATGAACACCATACTTAGGGACATTAGAGCAGACAGACAAAATAATAGATGTGCTTAAGAAAACTGTGGAAGAACAGCATAGGAAAGAAATATAATTCATAAAGCAGATCCCAGCAAATATTCAGGACAATAAAAACTCCACTGAATGTGTTTGAAGCAGATTAGGCCAATATGTGGAGAGAATCTTAGATATTGAAGGCAGGCTGGCAGTTAGCAAGCAGAAAAAGAAAGGTTTCTAAAAACTAGCAAGGGACCATGAGAAATGAATCAGAAATTGCTAGATGAGACAAAGAAGAATAATTTAAGATTAATTGGAGACAATAAAAAGCAGGAGATACCACAAATGACATTAAAAAAAAATGTTCATATACAGCATGAGAGAATGTTTTCCTGATAGAAAAAAAAAAATTGACATACAGATAAACAAGGCATATGGAACTCCAATTAGCAATGATCAAACAAAATCTACAGCCAGGCATACATAGTCATGAGTCCAGAAACTCAACACAAGAATAGAATCTTTAAAGAAAAGGAAAGCCCATCAGAATTACACTTGAATTCTCAGCACAAACACACAAGCCAAGGAGAGTTTAGAGTGAGGTGCTTCAAGTTCTAAAGGAAAACTATTTTCAACCCAGATTGATGTAATTCACAAAACTTTCTCTCAAAATTAATGACAAAATAAGGTACTTCCATGACCAAGAACATCTGAAGAAATTTATAACCACTAAGCCAGCACTCTAATAGGTAATGGAGGACATTCTAGAAAGTGATAAGATAGCTCCATGAAATCCAAAGGGAAGGCACATAGTTGGACGGAGAAGGAAAAAAAGAGAGAGCCAAAAATAGGAAAAAATATGACAAGAAGTCAATATATCAGTTATAATCATCAATATTCATAGTCTCAATTCACCAATCAAAAAACACAGATTGGCAGAATGGATCAAGAAGCATGATCCAACAATATGCTGCATACAAAAGATGCATTTATTTTCAAAAAAATTTATAGGCTGAAAATTGAAGGATGCAAAACAATACTCCATCTAACAGGAACTCAGAAAAAGTCAGGGGTAGCTATTCTTTTTTCAGACACAGTGAATTTCAAGCCAAAACTGATGAAGAGATATCAACAAGGTCACTACATCCCCATAAAGGAAAAAATTCAAGAGGAAGAGATAACAACCATCAGTATATATGCAGCAAATACCAGGGCACCCAACTATATAAAACAATTACTAATAGACATGAAAAATCAAATAAGCTGTAATACAATTGTATTGGGAGATCTCAATATTCCACTGTCACAAAAATACATATCAACTAGACAAAAAAATCAATAATATTGGAATATTAGAACTACATCAAACTTTTTGAACAAGTGAACTTAGTAGATGGCTATAGAATGTTCCACCCCACAACATCAGAATATACATCCTGAGCAGCTGCACGTAAGACATTCTTCAAAAGAGACCATATACTGGCTCAAAGAACAGGCTTAAGAGAGTGAAAAGGAATTGAAATTATCCTAGGCATACTATCAGACCCCAGTGAAATGAAGTTGAAAATCCATGCCAAAGAAAACCATTAGAATTTCAACACATGGAAATTAAATAGCACCCTATTTAATCAATGGGTCACAGATGAAATTAAAAAAAATTAGGCAGTTTTTATAGTTCAATGATAATGACAATATACATTATCAGAAATTGTGGGTAACAATGAGAACAGTTCTAAGAAGGAAATTTATAGCAGTAAATACCCATATCAGGAAAACAAAAAAAGCACATATAAACAACTTAATGTTGAACCTTAAACTTCTAGAAAAAGAAGAACAGCCTAAACCAAGTGTTCATACAAGGGAGGAAATTATAAGGATCAGAGCAGAAATTAACACACTGGAGACTAAAAAAAAATACAAAGAATTAATGAATCAAAGAGTTGATTCTTTGAAAGATTAAATAAAATTGACAAACACTTAGCCAAACTTATTTAAAAAAGGAAAGAAAAGCCTTAAATCCATGCAATTAGGAATGAAAAGAGTGAAATCATAACAGACCGTATAGAAATCTATTAAATCATCTATACCTACTTTGAAAACTTGTATTCTAATAAGATGAAAAATACAAAAGAAATGGACAGATTTCTAGATACATATGAATTACCAAAGATGAATCAAGAAGATATAGAAACCTTAAGCAATGTAATATCAATAAATGAAATCAAAGATGTAATTAAAAACCTATCAACAAAGAAAAGCCTAGGTCCTGTTGGATTCACTGCTGAATTTAAGAAATCTAGACAAGATATTACACCACTACTTCTCAAACTCCTTAATGAAATAGAAAGGGAAGAAATACTAATTCATTCCTAGAAACAAGAATTACCCTGATACCCAAACTATAGAAGGACCCAACAATGAAAATGAATTACAAGACAATTTCCCTAATGAACACTGGTGAAAAATCTTCAACACGATACTGGCAAACAGACTGCAACTTATTATCAAGAAGACTGTATACCGTGGTCAAGTGAGATGTATCCCAGGGATGTAGGAATGTTTCAACATTCATAAATCCATAAGTATAATTCACTATATTAACAGATCCAAGGATAAAAGTCATATGATTATCTCAATAGATGCAGAAAAAGTTTTGACAAAGTCCAGCACCCATTGATTATAAAAGCTCTACAGAAAATTGGAATAGATGGTCTCTGTCTCAATCTGATAAATAACACTTATGATAAACCATCAGCCAATAACAAACTAAATGGACAAAACCAGAAAACTTTATCTCTAAAATCAAGAATAAGACAAGAATGTCCAGTGTCTATACTCTTATTCAACATAGTCCTGGAAACTTTAGCTGGAGCAATTAGACAAGAGAAACAAATAAAAGTAATAGAACTAGGAAAGTAAGAAGTTAAACTATCTTATTTGCAGATGGCATGATAGTCTACGTAGAAGATCCCAAAAACACCAAAAAAAAAAAGACTACTAAATTTAATAAGCAAATGCAGAATGGTACAAATTCAACTTTCGAAAATCAATAGTTTTCTTGTGGACAAATAACACAAACTCACTATGAGAGAAATCAGGGAAATAATACCTTTTACAATAGCATCTAAAAAATGGAATACCTCAGAATCAATCTAACAAAGGATGTAAGATAACACTGCATTGAAAAATGATGGTACTCTGAAAAAGGAGAGTGAAAAGGATATTAGAAAATGAAGAGATATTCTGTGCTCTCAGGTTGGAAAAAACCAATATAGAGACAATGGCCATACTTCCAAAACTGTTATACAGATTCAGTGCAATTCCAATGAAAATTCCAGTAGCATATCTCATAGAATTAGAGAAAATAATCCTAAAATTTATCTGGAATCAGAAAAGACCTAGAATAGCAAAGGCATTCCTGGGCAAAAAAGACAAGGCAGGGGAATTACAATCTCTGACTTGAAATTATATTCTAAAGTTACTGTGGTTTAAAAAAAAAAGTGTGGTACTGGAAAAAAAAAAAACACAGACCCAAAAATCCATGGAACAGACTGGAAGATGCAGAAACAACTCCAGATATACTAAGCCACCTTATTTTGGCAAAGTGCCAAATACATTCACTGTAAGAAGGATAGCCTCTTTAATAAATGGTGCTGGAAAAACTGGCGCTACACATAGTGACAATTAAAACTGGACCCCTATCTCTCACCATTAACTAAGCTAAAATTGGAATGGATCAAATATCTTAATATTAAAACAGAAACATTAAACCTTCTGGAAGATAGAGTAGGTAAATTTCTTGAAGACATTGGTGTAGGCAAAGAGTTTATGAACGAAACACACAGTACACAGGACTTATCGCAAAGAATCAACAAATGGGATTTTATCCTATTGAAAAGCTTTTTCACAGCAAGAGAAACCACCAATACAGTGAAAAGACAACCCACTATGTGGAAGAAAATGTTTGCCAGCTGTTCCTCTGATAAAGGATATTTATCAAGAACATCTAAAGAGCTTAAAAAATCAGTCATCCCAGATATAAAGACCCAATCCAAAAATGGGCATCTGATGTGAATACATACTTCTCAGATGAAGAAGTACAAACAACAAATAAATGCATGAAAAAATATTCAGTAGCACTGGTCATTCAAGACATGCAAATTAAAACAACACTGAGATTCCACCTTATCCCAGAAAGCATGGCTATTTTCAATAAATCAACTAATAAAAAATGCCTGGAGGGGTTGCAGGGAAAAAGGAACATTTCTCCACTGTTCATGGGAATGCACTATTTCAGCCACTATAGAAATCAGTGTGGAGAGTCCTCAAAAAACTAGGACTAGAGTTTCCATTTGACCCAGCTATTTCACTTCTGCACATATTCCCCAAAGAATTAAAATCATGCCATAGATATATGTGCACCCATGTTTATAGCAGCACAATTTTTAACAGCCTGCTCTTGCACATAACCCAAATGGCCATCAATTGTGGAATGGATAAAAAAGATATTTTTATACAATGGAGTACTACTCAGCCATAAAGATGGATAACCTGGATATTTTTATAGGTAAATGGATATAACTTGAGACTATAAACATTAGTTAAATAAGTAACACATGTGTAAATGTGGTATTGCCCCATTAGTGTGAGAAGCTGAAAAAAATAACATATATATATATATATATATATGTGTGTGTATATGTGTGTGTGTGTATATACACACACACACACACACACACACACAGTTAAGATATTTTTATTACTAACTTCTCTGAGTTAACTGAAGAGAAAGGTTTGCTTCAGTACTATTTGAACAATTGAATGCAGATGATTTTTGCACTGGGTGAATGATTTGGGGTTACAAAGAGCAATGTATACACAATTGTCACACCCTGATTGATGTGTTCTGTTCTTGTTTTACTTTTTTGATTCTTCTTTTTCTCCTTGAAATAAAATGAATTTAAAAAAAATAATAGTGAAGTCAGTAAAGAAATATGTAATAGCATTCTTTGCTTTCACTCAATTCTCTATCTTTCACCAGAACGCTTCACTGTTAACAAGAGTGAAACTTCTTTGTCACTTAGCTACATGTTTTGAAACAGATATAACTGTGTTTGGTTCCAATTTTAGAAATTATTTGATAGGATTTATATATTGTATATGTATGCTATTATTATTTTCTAGTAAGGAAACAATAAATGCCATTGATTTAAATAATTCAGTGAAGGAATATTCTTGCATTTTCTGGGAAAGATTTGGCAACCAATATTATTATTTTTTAAGTAATCTGATTATTATTGTTGCCATCATGGTTGTTTTAATTACACACTATCAATAAGATATGTACATTCTAACATTTTTGCTCTTGGCACAATTGTCTGATTTATGCACTAAAAATTATCATTATTACTATCAATGTAAAAACAGAATGAGATCTTTTGTGATGCTTAAAGAAATTTTTGTTACTTTTTCCTGCCTTGATATTTCATATTTGTGAAGTATATTGTCATTGCATTTTTAAAATATTTAAAATTTGTTGGAAGTTTTTATATATTTAGATACTGGTGACTCTGCAGCCTTTATTCTGCATTAAAAATTGTAGAGCACAGCTGCTGACTGACTTCTAAATATATGTAGCTTGAACAAGAAACTAAACATTTTATGATGAGGTACTTTGTTAGGGGATGTTTATTTTACAGCATAACCTAGATAATAAAATAGAAACTGGCAATTGTAAGTGGATTTTTTCAAAGCTGGCTAGTTGACAAGAAGTAAGGAAATAGTTGGCAGAGCTTGAGAAATATTTGATTTTGTGAAGAGGTAAAGCATTTGATTAAACAATCACATGTTCTAACTAAGTACAAAGAAATTTTTTTTTTTTGCTCTTGAGAAAATGGTTTTAGGAAAAATCAAAATTAGGCTGGTACTCTTCTACTTGCTGTTTCCTAGATTGCCTAAGGCATTATAAGTAACATATAATTTCAGTATATAATTGGCTGGTATCATAATTTTGTGATTTTTTCAAAGATTGTCCTTTAAGCATGAAATACTTATTTCCCTAGATGTTAGAGGTGATTCAGCTAAGCTCTCAGCAATCATTAGTAATTGTCTCAGTAAAAAAAAATTAAAATGCCAAAAAATTCACCTTTCTAAATTTCCTGTAGGAATTCTTCCTTCCACAGGCATCTTTTACCCACTGTCATAACGCTGTAATTAGGAAACTTGGTCCTTTTCCCCAACTCATAACAACTTTGGGGATTATTGGAGTTTTGGTTCCTTCTGATTTTTGCTGAAAGATGAGGTGTGAGTGTTTCACAATCTAAATATTCTTTCTGGTCCATATTACATCATCTTCCTTCCCTCTATAAATATTGACCCTAAGATCATCATAATGCATATCTTTTTGCTGTCTCTGTAAAGATTTTGTTTCTGGTGAACATAATACTGGTAGAATAACTTTTTATATGCATAAAGTTCTTTCAAAATAATAATAAAGAAAAAAATATTTGAAAATTAAAGATTTTTAAGAATTTTTAGTTAGCTGCTGTGGATTGCAAATATCAGTAAGAACAGACTTTCATTGAAGAAGCCGACTAAGAGAATGAGAGAGCAAAAAACAATTACTGATAGCCAAGTAATATGACATACATGACAAAGCTTGTCAGGAAAATAAAATGATGACTGCTCAAGGAGCAAAGCACATAAAGCAGAGAGAGTCAACACTGGGAAGGTAGGGTTTACGGAAATTCCCGAGATACACATCGCATGTGTAATGGATGCAAAGACAGTGGTAGAACAGTTATGGCATATGTCTCGCAGTGGGCACAGAGAACTTTCCCTGTTGGAATGCAGTTCAAATTATCCAAGCATTGCCCCCATTGCCAAGCATTCTGGTTTAATTGAATTGTAGGTATTTTGTGAAAATAAGTGGCTTTTGGGTTACAGTTTGGACACTTGTCTCTAAAAGGTTTGACATCACTGAGAAGGAGATTAATACAATAAACGAGAGAGCTTGGCCTCAAAAGCAGCACAAATTGGCATAAATTACTAGTATTTTCTATAATTTTTTAAATAAACAACTAATATAAAGCCCCAATCTTTGAGATATTTGGGGAAATACAAATAACTCAAATTTAAATATAAAAGTAAAATGATGGTAAAATAACTAGGATTACAAAACTCTATACTTTTAAAAATATATACTAAAAATAATGATTTGCTAGAGATAAATCTATGTAAAGTTCAAGCTATGTTCTGAATGCAGATGGATTGGGGGATATGTGAGTTGATTAAAGCTATGTATAAAAATTATTGTCCACATACTGATACTTTTAAAGTCAGAGTGAGAAATACCAAGGAATTCATAGTACTTTTGTTTACATTTTGTAGAAATTTTAAAATAAAATTTTAAAAGCAAATAATTGGAAAAGTTATTTGGACTAGGAAGATGAACATCTTACAAAATAGAATTCATCTCATTTTATGTGCGTAATAAAAATGTTTCACTTAAAATAGTGACTTAAATGTAAAAGGCAAGCTATCAGAAAATATAGAGGAATGTTTTGCCTATAAATAGACAACATTTTGAAACAACTTCATAATGTCAAATAAAGTAAAATAAAAAGCACTGAAATATATCAAATTATTTTAAGTGAATAAAGCATACTTTGAAGAAAGATAAAATCTAACAGTTGTATATTCTCATTACAGAAAGCTAACAAGAATATTTAAATATTAGTGTAAATAAATACAAAAAAATATAAAATTAATTTTATATAAAATTAATTTTATGTAATTTTAGTTACAATAAAAATAATAAAATTGACATACTCTTGGTAGTGAAAAGTTTGTGCAGAGAAAAGGGTTAGAAAACGATTGAGTTTCTTTGTATAAAACTAAATATTTAGAAGGATATTACGACAAATAAACAACACAAAACAGTTAAGAACATCACTTCGGATCTCTACCTGCTTACATATTCATAAGAACAAGCATAGATAAATCAATGGCTAATGAAAGATTTCTGCCTAGTATAAATTACTGGATATTATGGTGATGATGTAACATGGTG
>PVJX010042994.1:0-13886 GCA_004027295.1 Dolichotis patagonum | reverse complement strand
GCCCCCTAAGTTAGTCTTTAGAACTTTTTTCAGGCCCTCAAATGGATGAGATTACTCATCATAATAATAACAATGGGACAGGAGATTTCCATAATCACTGGGTCACTACCTCTAAGGGAGAAAAATAGGAATAAGAAAGAGAAGACACAAATATTTTAAAACTCTCAAAAGTTATGTTCTTAAATGATATAGATGAAATGACCTGACTGCTACTTATGGAAATGTTTCTGAGTAAAATGGAGAAGGTAAGTACTCAAGTGTCTCTTTCCAAGTCAGTTATTAATATTACAGCTTGGAAAACTGATGCCAAAAAGAAAATAATATACCACCTTCATCTATTAATTTTGATGAAAAACTAAGAAATTATTAAGAAATGTCAATATATGGAGGTAATTTAAGAATGCAAATATGCCATATGTTTTAATCAAAAGAGAAAGATAACAATATTGTACAAATAATGTTAAAAAGATTGGATAAAAATCAACAGAACTTTATATATATTTATATACAGATCATACACATATTAAAGTATCATTATACTATAAAATGCTGGAATTTTTACTATCATTAGAAAAAATAAAATATTTTTACTGTTACTATTATTTTTACTCTTGTTTAACATTAATGATTTTCACTGATGTTAACTACTGATCAAGAAAAATTGTTGTAAAGCCAGAATTAAAAGACAAAACTAATATAACTTCAAAATGTAGTATTTAAAGGAAGTAAGATATGGACATATATATTCCCTGAATATTACAAACAATAAAACCCCTCATATGAATACCTGGTTGAAAATTAAGACATAAAAATTAATTATTTTCTTGACTACAAATAAGATGAAAAAAAAACTGTGATGCGACAAAATATATTTTCAAGAGAAAAAGTAAAAATAAATTTTTTAATTAAACAAAACCTAAAAATTTATTAATTTGAATTCCTTGTATTGAACAAAGAATAAATATGCTAAATGAAAAATAGAAATAATTCAAGAAAACAACATTTAGCAGACATAAATCATTTCTATATATCTATAGACAATATATCATATTTTAGAATTAGCATGGCCTTGAAAAACCTATTTTAAAGTATGTCACAAATAAAGTGTAATTGTATCCAAATCACTGGAGAAAGATATATATTAAAACATGATAGGCATTATTAAATATTCAAGCATTTCATAAAGTTAGGTAAATTGTACACACAGTGAGTGAACAGACTAAATAGGAACAAATGAAACACATAGAGTGATATGCACTATTATGTGCTAAACATGATATTTTGTAGTCAGTGAGGGCACATTAGTTTATCCAGCAAGTAGTATTAGAAAATTTCAATGCTCATTTGACAAAGCAACTATAAATTTGACCTCCTGCCAAACATAATTCACATACACACACAGACACTGATGCAAACATCAAATGGATCAAATGCCAAGCAATTTAACATTATGATGAGGCATGGGCATGTTTAATTTCATAAACTCAGAATAATAAAGTCTTTATTTTATGTCCATAAAACACAAACATAAAGGAAAGTGTGATGAAGTGGCCCACAGAAAAATGAACCATTCAGCCCTTTGAAGTTTGATATCTGAAATGAGTCTTTGCAAAACCTGGTGAGGGCTGGTGTCATGCCCCTAATCTACAAAAGTAAGAGACAAAGCAGTGACTTAATACAAAAAGCGGAAGTCTCAGAGAAATAAAAGCATGATTTACATACAATAAAACATAATTTTATCCACAAAAGGAAATATAAAGTTAAAACAGAAAAATGTACCTACCAAAGTTAAATATTTAATCATGTAAAGAATATTTACCCTGATAAGATGCAACAAAACATACATTTAGTTTGTTTTTGCTACAATACAAATTGGTATTATCTTTTTGGACTGAAGTTTTCAGTCATTGTAAAAATGGAACATGTCCATGACCCTTGACTCAGTAATTACCATAGCAAGAATTTTTCCTAGAAAAGAACTAAAAAATATGTACAGGTGTGTATGAAATGTATCATTTCAAAAAGCAAAAAAAAAAAACCCAGACAATTTAAATATCTACTGAAAAAATTAAAAGTCTGTTACTAACTAAATAAAATTCTTCCAGATATCTGTGAAATATAATGCAACTATTATAAAAGTTGACATCTTCATAGATCATGATATCATCTAATTACCAGGATATTGTGCTAAGCGAAAGAAACTTCCTGGAATATTTGTGTAATTTCTGAAATATGATTTAAGAACTGGATGGAAGAAATTGCCTATTCTTATTGTATTTACAGAAAATAAAATTTAATAACTGTGACTTATTTTAGGAGATCATTAGAGAACTTGTAAGAATTACAGGAGAGAATAGCACTTTTTGTAATTTTTTAATTATTTGTGAAATACTTAGGTAACCTGATCTGGGAAAGGCAATTAAAGCATAAATGTACTTACATTACTCCCTCATAAAAAGCACGCTAAGGTTTACATGAGACGTGAATCCTTCAGTCTTCCTTTTTGTCCTGATATTTCTTTTTTCTTTGGCAGTGTCTCCATTGGTTTTTGGCCATATTGTTGCTATAGCTATGGTGATCCGTTTCCTCATTATGTTAGCGATATGGGCTGCTGTATTCACCAGTTGTAAGTTGTAACAAAGAACTAGATGGCAATGATTAGTCAAGTAACTGTAATACAGTACTTTGATTAGTATTCAAATGCACGTAAACTAGAAATTAATATCCCTATTATTTGCTATTAGTCTCGAAATTTATCAATTATTTTTGCTTGAACTAAGTTATTAGCAATACTTATATAAAAATTTTAATAACTACAATTATTTTAATAGCATTAATCATCCAAGAAGTTTCATTTCCTTCAATGGGTAAGTGAACCTTTTTAGTCTTTTAAAGCAAAAGTTTTCATATCTGTGTTTACTGGAATGTACCCAATGTCATTTAAATAGAGAAAAGAAATAGCTGATCCTTGTCCATTATTTCAAGGTGGGTTTATATTTTTAAATAATGAAGAAGAACTTGTGAAGAGCAGAAAATTATTAGTTTTGGCATCTGCCTTCCCATGAATGTGTAGAGATGGGGATTTGGGTATGACTATGCAAAGGTTTAATTATTTGGAATTTTGGAATTTAATGGGAAACACATATAAATTTTCTAGAAGATTAAATCTTCTGTTTCTTAGATATGCATAGAATTAATAATATATTCTTTATATATTTCTAGAAAATTACTGTGGCCCATGTCCTAAAAATTGGATATGTTATAGAAACAGCTGCTACCAATTTTTTCATGAGAGGAAAAACTGGTACCAGAGCCAAGCTTCTTGTCTGTTTCAAAACTCCAGCCTTCTGAAGATCTACAGTAGAGTGGACCAGGTGAAGCATTTGTTTTAATCTTCCTTTATTAAATCTCATTACATGCATTAACTCACCAAAACCTAAACCTGCCCCCTAATGGGGACACTGAGACTTAGACCTTCTGATGCCCATCTCAAATCTTTCTGTACTAAACTTAGGAAACTTCAGATATCGTGCATGTGTTGTGTAGGTAGGAATTATGCTAGTTATGGGATAAAATGTTTTCTTCCAATTTCAAAAAGGAAAGATAGAGTGCCTACAGCTTTACCTTTATATTTTCTGAGCACTGATCTTATATTTACTTATTTGTGGTTTCAAACAGGATTTCCTTAAGTTGGTGAAGTCGTTTCATTGGGTCAGACTAGTACAAATTCCCAAAACTAGATCCTGGCACTGGGAAGATGGTTTAGTTCTCTCACCAGATCAGTAAGTCTCTGAACCACTAGGTTTCTAGTGGTGGATATGTTTTTATGTTACCCCGGCACTCTTTCATCAACCACATTTCCTTTTGCACAGCCCCAGGCATTTCCATATGTTGAGAGATTTAGAAAAATAACTAGTTAAGCTCTAAATTTAGATGAAAGTGCTACAGAACAATCAATATGAATAATATATGAATGAGTAGCATAGATTGCTTACTAGGTGCTAAGCCGGCAAGCTAGATCTGATAGTATGAGCATTTTACACATAAGAAACTGAATCCAGGTTACAAATTCTTTTCAAATTTATTATTAAATCTGTCGAGATATAACTGACATACCAGAAACTGACCATATATAAAGTATACAAATGAACAAGTTTTTACAAATGTATACACTCACAAAACCATTACTAACAACAGAATAATTCACATATCCATCACCTGCAAAACTTATCAGCCTCTGCAATCTCTTCATTGTGCTCTTCCCTGTATTCCTGTTCTTGTTTCTAAGCAACTAATCTTTTTCCTGCCACTGTAGAGTAGTTTGCAATGAGCAAGAATTTAATATAATGGGAGTCCTACAATGTATACTGGTTTTGTTTTTGTTTTTTCACTCAATTATTTTAGTTAGTTATCTCAAGACATCAATAGGGTTATTTTCTTTTTGTTCCTGGAAGACATTCCACAATGAATGTAGCACAACTCGGTTTTCCTTTTGTTTGTTGATGTATATTTAATCAATTCTCATTGCAAAACTACTGTGAATACTGCCGCTTCCTGTGAACATTTGTATACAAATGTTTGTATAAAAATAAGCTTTCTCTTACACAAATACTTAACAGTGTAATAATTAAGCAATATGAAAGATGCTGGGTATGGTTGATTTTGTAAGAAACTGCCCAAACTCTTATCAAAATCTGTCATGAAATTTTATAAATTTCACATTCTCTTAGTAATATGTGAGAGTTCTGGTTGCTCTACATCCTGACCAACATTTGTTATGATCAAATTTTTAATTTGTAGATAGTTTAATAGGGATATATTCATATCTCACCATGATTTTAACATACGTTTTCCTAGTGAGTGCCAAGGATCATGTTATGTTATGTGCATTGTTATCCATATTTGAATTTTCTATTTCATTAATTTCTGATCTGATTTGCTTACTTTCTATCTTTTGTACTCTAAGGTAAATGCTTCCTTTTTTATGGATTCTTATGCAGAAAGCTGACGTGTTCATTTGAAACATTCTTTTCTAATAGAAGTTTCCTTGTTATGATATGCTATGCTATAAGTTGTAGTCAGGGGTTTGCAAAGAACATAAGATAATACAGAGCATATAATTTACAGTATTATTTTGTAATAGTCACCTAAGAGTTAAATACAAGAAGTGCAAGTAATCTGTCTGCACTGAGACCCAAAGAATCCAGCTGAGAGCCTGGATCCCACAGCAATGCCCTGAATTGCTGAAGGCCCCTGACAGTGCCTCCCATGAGTTCAACTGGAGGTCTAGAACCCATGACAGTATGGGCTCTAGTCTGTTTTATGGATATGTGCCAGGAAGGCCCAAAGGGCAGTGATAGAAACTAGAAAGTCTATGCCACGAGGATGAAGGATCTGTGCCAGTAGGTTGAGGGTTCTATGCTGACACCAAGAAGCAACACTCTACCTAAGGAACAGGGCTCCCTGAAAAGTACCACAGCTATCCTCAGGCACAATGAGATCCCAAGTTCCTCTGGCAGTGAGAAGAGCTGAGTTCATATCAGGAAGCCAGCATGACAGACTTTTGGAGATTAAGCAGCACACCATCTTCTCCTCTGGAGCCAGGAAGTGATGCTCAAAGCAAGGACTAGAGCTCCCCAAAGTGAACCACAGCCATTCTCAGCTACAAGGTACCAAACTCCTCCAATGAAAACAGCAAAGTTTATGTCAAGGAAGAAGTTGCACAAGTTCCTTTAAGAGAACCAACAGCTCCAAACAACAGTGCTTAGGAGAACACACAGGGCTCCTTTTTGCTTTCCAGTTCTTCTT
Source organism: Dolichotis patagonum (assembly GCA_004027295.1). Lineage (NCBI taxonomy): Eukaryota > Metazoa > Chordata > Mammalia > Rodentia > Caviidae > Dolichotis > Dolichotis patagonum. The sequence continues at coordinate 8,078 of PVJX010042994.1, read as the reverse complement.
TACATGCTGGCAACAGTGCCCAGGTGGGCCATCCAAGCTCAGCACCACACTGACTCAGTTCAGCTGGTTTTCAAGTTGACCACCAGTTACCAGTCTACCACAGTATATGAGGTCATTCAGCAACCTCCCTGAATATTTTGAGATAGTGTCTTCATTTCCATTCAATTCAAAATAGCTTCCAAATGCCCTTCTATACTTTTCCTAAATTCATGTATGACTTAAAAGAATGCTATTTAATTTCCAACATTTGAAGAATTTCCAGAGATACCTCTGATACTATTTCTAATGATACTATTTCTGATGTTCCATTTTGATCAGTTTATATGTCTACCTTGACATCTCTTAAATTTACTGAAATTAGTTCTGTGGACTGGACTATAGTCTGTGTTTTCAAATGCTCCACATCAATTTTTACAGAATGTAGACTCACTCAGCCATCCCTAGGTAAATGTTCTATAAATGTCAATTAAATCAAGTTACATAAGAGTATTGCTCCAGGTTTCCATATGTTTTCTGGTTTTCTACCTATATTGGGGAATAAGCCAAGATTGTTAACTGCTGTATGAGTGTTATGGCAAAAGGATGAAATAAGAAACAAATACAAATTTAATAATGTATGATGGGGTCCTGGGAGGTCAATGCCTCAGGATGAACAGAGACCAAGAAACTCCAAGCCAGCCATTATTTATTGGGTGTATACAATGTAATAGAGCTTTTGGAAGGAGCAAAGTCAGTGACAGATTCAGAAGTCAATGACTCAGCAGGCAACAGAGAATCTTGGGATGACTCAAGAGGGTGGAAATGATCTTATGCTATGAAGGATCTTACTCTGGAATGTTCTTTTTAATTTTTGTAGTTTTAGTTAGTCTTAGTGGGTGGGAGAGGACGGGTCATCCCAAAAGAGTTAGTGTGAAGTCTCAAAAGGGTGGTAACATAATCCCAAGGGTGATACTATTTCTGTCTTAGGGAGGTACACAAAATTAGCCATTGTGAATTTGTCTCATTATTTTTGATAAAGGTATCAGTTATTTATATGGAAGTATTAAAACTTTGCACTATAATTATAGATGAGTTTTTATTTGTAGTTTAACTAATTTTAGTCTGATATATATCCAAGTTCTGTTTTTAGGCATATAAAGTTTAAAATTTATATATTCTTCATGATTTTATGACTTATTACTGTTACAAGCTCTTGAACTAATATGTGAGCATTGAAATTCTACTTTTTCCAATATAAATACAGCTACTCAAATTTCTTTTTGATTACAGTTATGTGGCATACATTTTTAACTTACATGTACTTATATTAATTTACATGTGACATTGTATTAAAAGTGAGTCTCTTATAGACAGTAAAAAGGTGAAAGATTTATATGATCTGAAGAGAAACCAGAGTATTCTTACAGACAGTATAATTGAAGTTCACTTTATTCATGATATCTGATAATTTATGCATTTTAAGTAAAATGTTTAGGTTATTTACATCCAATAGGATTATTTATATGGTTAAGTTTAAATCATCTTGCTATTTATTTTCATTTGCTCCACTTGATTTCTATTCCTACTGTTTTCATTTGTAGTTTTTTTTTTTTTTTTGAGACATGGTCTCACTATACAGTTAGGCTGATCTGGACTTACTATGTAACCCAGGCTGGCCTTGAACTTGAAGCAATCCTTCTGCCTCAGTCTCCTGAGTGCTGGGATTACAGGTGTGTGCCACCACACCTGGATATTTTACAGATTTTTAAAAAACATTTTAATCTATGTCAGCATTTTTCTCTTCTATGGTTTACTAGAAATTTTAATTACTAAATATTTTAATTAACAATTATATTAATTATTTTAAAGTTATTCTAGTTTATTGCATATATGTTCAATTTATCCATTGATGTATAACTCATGTATAACATCCTTACAGTAGCACCCTTCTAATTTTTCCTTCTCAAACTGTGCGCTATTTAGTCATACATTTACCATTATGTACTTCATAAATATCATGGTAAAGTATCATTATTTTCACTTAAGCCATCAATTATATTTTAAGTGATTTATGAAATAAAGAATAAATATAAATTATATATTTATGTTACTTTCTGGTGCATTTCACTGTTTCTCATAGATACTTATTTTTATCTGTGATATTTCTTCCCTTCTACTAAATGCTCTATGAAATGAGTCTTATATTATGTAAGTATGCTTCAGACTCAAACACTGGTACTAGTCCCTTTAAACCTGTCTGATACTTTTTAATAGTAGTTATCTTGTACATGCATATGCATATGCACATGCATATGAAAATGTTTCGTTGCACTCTGCTGCGTAAAGGATCCTTCTGTATATCTTTGGTTTTATTTACTTGTTCAACTCTTTCATCATAAGTTTGGTCTCCTGTGAGTAGTTGCCTTGGTCTTTATGGAGGCTCAGGTGTTCCATATATCCTTTTTGTGCAGTGCTATGGCTTGTGTTTGGATGTACCCTCCCAAGCCTTATGCAATCATGGAGGCAGCTGAATCTAGCATTTGTGACTGGCTCATTGTCTAGCACTGGAATTGCTGGCGTGAGTGCTGTATCCACTCAGGGGCAGGACTGGCATACAGTATAAGGGAGGGAAGGATTTAGACTCATATACTTTTGATTCTAATAGCAGAGTTATCACTAAATGACTGAAAAGAATAGTCTTTATACTAATTTTTAAATTTACTTTGGTATTTAAATTGCTAGTTGGCTTTAACTAATGAAAAATCTATTACTATCATTTATTGAAGTTTTCCCTTGTGTTCATTATAACAGGTACTAACCATCTTGCTTCCTAATTTTATATTTGTGATTTGGAAGCCCCAGTCTATGTTAGAATTGAATTCATTTCTATATTACTTGAGATTTTATTTTTATCAAGAGATTTTGTTCTCTGAAAATACCAAGACAATTTTGTGTCATATCATCTCAATATTTTCCTATTTCAAGTGCAAAAATCTTTTCAGAAGCAAAACCATTGGCATACTAATTTATATTTATTTATATAGTGAACATTTTTGAACATACTCAGTTTTCAGGAACTGGAGTTTCAGGAACTGGATATCACTGGAGATTAATATACCCTAACCCCTTATTGAGCCTCAAATTCTAGTCAAAGACACAGTTCTAAACAGCTAAGTGTAATCCAATGTAATCAAGATTCTAGTAGAAGTGTGAGGAGAGTGGTAAGGAAAAATGAACATAGAAATCAAAGAAATACATGACGAAAATGAAATTAGAAAAATGGTTTTATTATTTCTTTGCAATGAAGAACATTAAAAAAACTCTCTTCTAATTATTTTAAAATATAGAATAACTTACTTGTTAACTATTATGCTATAGGACTCCAAAATGATAAATACATGACATGAGGAATATACTAACTGCTCTTATTTGATCAGTACATAGTACATAAATGAACCAAAACATTAAATTGTACCTCAGCAACATTTACAGTTATAAGGTATGAACAATAAGTAATTTGAGACTCTAATATGTTTAGGTTGAGATACACTCAGACAAGATTCTAAAAATCTCTTGGATCTTTTTATTCTTATAGTGGCCAATTGTTTCTATTCTACTTAGAAATTTTCTCGCTTTTTAAAATACAGAGAGTATCAAACTACGGTCTTTTTTTTTCATCTATTTCATGTTGAAGAAACATCATCACTCTTTCTTGAATCTTTTAGTTCTGACCTGTTCTTGGAAGAAAAAAAGCCAATTATTATTTTAAGCATGTAACTCTAAAATCTAAAGATGTCTAAAAGGGTGTGAGACAGGGAGGGAAGGTGGGAGGGGTAGAGAGAGAGAGAGAGAGAGAGAGACAGAGACAGAGAGAGACAGAGAGAAAGAGAGAAAGAGACAGAGAAAATGCAGATATATATAGATAAATAGATACATAAATGTAGATATCTTTCATGGAATACACACACATGAAGGGAAGCATACACAAATACATATGCACTTGTTGATGTGTGTGTATACTTACATGTATATGAATTTTAAAATTTATCTTCACTTTTTCACTGAGTAAAGTTGCATACACAATCGTTTGTTGGTATCCTTGGAGTATTGGTTCCAAGACTCTTCCCCACTCCTCATGATACTGACGTCAATCCACAAGGTGCTTAAGCCCCTTTGTGGTGTGTGCACATACTCAACACATACCCTCCTGTGTAAATCACTTCTACATATGCATAACACCTAATGAAATATATGGATACTAATGATATATAAGCAGCTGCTAGCCCATATTGTTTAGGAAATTTTAAAAAACTCTGAAAGTATTTGAAATACATGGAGAAATAGCGCTACTAGTGGCATACACAGATTCAGAACCTATAATACAGCAAACTGACTATTTATGAAGAATATTTTTTGTATTTTTGCCAAAAATTCTAACTGATAAATTGTAAAGTGAATTTTAACTTCGCTCATAAATATTTATTTTTAACTAAACATTTCAGAGCTTGTGTTTTATTCAAGTACAAAAATGAAGAACTTCCGATTTCAGAATTGAATAATTTCCAGTGTATGAAGAAAACAATGGCTCATAATTTATAATAACAAGTTTTATTTGTATTAACTGTATGTGTTCTATTTTTCAAGTCTATGAATTGTGAAGGCCAGGCATAGTCATGAAATCTGAAATATCATTTAAGCTGTTATATTTGAAACTCTGCAAATATTATTTTATTTTTATAGTCCTGTATTAATGTAACCATGGAAGTCATTGTAATTCGCTCTCTCCAGACTCACACTGATGCACACGCAGAATGGAAAGTGTGCTCTCTATGGCTCAAGCTTTAAAGGCTACACAGAAAACTGTTCAACTCCATACCCATACATCTGCATGCAGAGGGCTGTGTGAAGACAGTACCAGCTCAGCAAGATCCCTGAATACAGGGTAAAACAGGGACCCAAAGAGATTACTATGGAGATGTAAGATCTCATGGATTTAGCTTTCCTAGGTCTTGAATTTGCCGACTATCCATCACCTTATTTTCTTTATTATTTCTCTTTTGATGTGGCAATGTCTATCCAGTGCTTATGGCTCATAGTTTTAAATCACATGACTAATTTAACTTGACAAGTTCAGAATTTAAGAAGATTTTTGCCTCTCTTACCCATATCTGATTTAGATTATATTTGTATGAAACTTTGGACTTAACATTCTAAAGGACTGATCCTGGAATGAATCAAGACTATTGGGATTGTAATTATGTGTTGTTCCCTGCGAGAAGGCTATGACTTTCAGGGGTCAGTGGTAGAATACTATAGATCAATGCTTGTGTTCCTTCAAAATTTAAATTTGAAACCGTAACTCCAAATATTATGATACTAAGAGGAAGCACTTTTGAAGGTGATTTTCATCAAGAGGATAAAGCCAAAATGATTGAGATTAATGCCATAAAAATGAAGCCCCCATGATTTCTCTCACCTTCTTCTATTCCTCAAGTACTCAAGTGTACAAGAGGACCCTCACCAGAGCCCTGCTATGCCAGCACCATGTTCTTGGTTTTTCAGGATTTGGAACCATAGGAATAAATAATCTGTTGTTCATAACTCACCTGGTCCATGGTACTTTGTTATAGTAACCTGAATGCACTATGAGAGAAGGTACCCTGACATTAGATTTCACTGAAATGTGATGGGAACTGTTGTGTAATAGTGTTGTATAATATATTACAACTTGGGCAAATCATTGCTAAACCTACAGGGAGATAAAAATTGTAGGATATTAAGATTAAGTAAAAATAGAAATCACAACAGAAATAACAGAAATTGGCTTTTCTCTTGAGACCTGATAAGCCTGAAGAGCTTCAGTTTGTGCTTTGTGGGTCGTCAGGGAGCACTGGAAACACAGGATAAGGCTTACGGATCCCTGACTTGAAAGGCAAAATGTGAAGTTTTCCTTCTAAAACTGGGATTCCCCCCAAAGCCTACATGCTCGTAAAACAATGACAACAACAACAACAACGACAAGTAAGGTCTACAGATCAGGAAATGGTAACAACAATTCTTGCTGATCCAGACCTTTGATGAAATAGAGGAGAATGCATGACAGCCTCCATGAAAAAATTATAGCCACAGATGATCCTTTACTTAAGTGGACCAACCCAAAATCTGGGCAATGGTGACACTGAAAATTATTGCAGGCAAAAAATTTTGTTGAAGTAGTTCAAGGTTAATAATAATCTGTGAGACATGGTGGCACATGCCTGTAATCCATCACTCGGGAGGCTGAGACAAGAGGCTTGCTACGAGTTAGAGGCCAGCATGGGCTACAAGACCAGCCTGAACTGCATAGTGAAACCTTGTTTCAAAAAGACTAAATAATAATAATAATGATAATAATAATAATCTATCAGCACTGCTACTGGTGTTTTCATTCTTTTCTCTCTCCCTCCCTCTCTTTTTTTCTTCCATACAATATTTGGGATTAAATCCATGGACATCGGACTGGGCTACATTGTAGCCCTTCTTTTACTTTTTGTTTTGAGATCGGGTCTTGATAAGTTGCTAAATTGCTTCAGTTGGTCTCAAATTCCTCCTGCTTTAATCTCTCAGAGTTCTTGGATTACAGGTGTGCATCACCATGCCAATCTAAATATTTTCTAAAGGAAAATAATTCCAACCCGTTCTTAAGGAGATTTGATAAATAATTTTCCAAAATTCTCTAAACTAATATGATGCAACAAATAGGACCATATTTTTTTGTAATTATATCAAAAGGGTAAAATTAAACACAACAAAACAGAACAAAGTGGATCACAAGAAAGCAATGTATAAGACATAAATTTCAAAACTAGACAATTGGAGATATTCACTCTCTATCATATTGACTCTTGTTTTCTTCCAAATAGTTGTCCATATTGTCACATACAGGGAGTTCACATGAAACAACATAGTATGGAATTGATCTGAGCAGGACGAGGAGGGCGTTTCAGGTCTTCAAGACCAGACATTAGGGAAGCCAAGAATGGCTGTCATAGTGTCTCTCATTCTCCTCAAAACAGCTGATAGGACCATATTTTAATGTTCAAGTAATGGATCAGGGATCTACAGTAACTTTTTGAGAGACTTTATCAGACCTCTTTCTAAGTTTGAAAATACGTCAAAATAAGGAACTAAAATAGGCAAACAAAATAGTCATCTTTGAAGCTTCTTTCTTTTATGCGCTCCATCAACACATCAGCAAACCCAAGTGATAAGCAAACATATCAACTTTCAGTCAGTTTTCTACCTCATTTCTGTTAGACTTAATGACCCTAAAACATTGCAGTTTTATTTGTGTAACATACTTTTATTTTACTTCAATTTTGGAAGGATATTTTTACTATGAGCACACAATATCATTTTGGAATTTAATTTTGTTGCCCATGTTCAGTATGAAATGTTATTGAATTTGTTTCCATTATTTATGCTGACAAGTTAGTTTCTTAGTTTATGGTTGTGCCTATCCCACTTGATCCTGATGTTCAGATTTTGTTTTTGTCTTTGTTTTCAGAATATTATAAATTGTGCCTTGGAATGCTTTTGTTTCTATTTATTTTGTCTGATATATATATTTTTTCTTTTGTTCTTTGTTTTCGTCGTATGATTTCAATTCCACATAAAATTTTCTGTCATATAACAGATTTCATTCATATATTTGTTTGTATGTTTTCCAATTTGATTTGACTGCATTCACATATTTTTACACTGACTAGCCTTTGAGTTCACCAATATAACTTTTTTGTTTCAATCTTATACTTTAGTTTTCACTGAGATTTTAATTTTGAGACAGTACAGATTTTAAATTTTAGAATGCTTACCTGATTGTTTTGAAAGGTTCACAATTTTTAAATAAAATTCTTAGACTTCTTGTTTTTCCCATATTTTAAAATAGTACCTCAATACATTCATCATGTTTAGCTTAAAATTGTAGTCTGGTCCTAAATCTCTTGTTTGTATTTTTCCCTTGATTATTAACAGTATTTTCCTATTTCTTTCAAGTCTTGGATCTTTTCTGTTGGATGTCAGTTATTGTGTATAAACAATCACAGAATTATGTGAAATTT